>JABMBR010005222.1:0-17221 GCA_018881525.1 Meteorus sp. PSUC_FEM 10030008
CACACACACACACACACACACACACACACACACACACACACACACACACACTCGTACATCATAAAACGTCATATGAATATATAGCGTTTCTTTAGGATGAGGGTAGGTAATATTCACAATGAGGTCAACGGGTCATGTGCACTAGTGCCTGGAGATAAATGCGCATGTTTTCTCTCTCATACAAGAGTTCGTTCTATATTTTACTTCTTTTCATTAACGCTTTCACAAGTAAAAGACCATCTCGACGTTTAATGTTTACCCCCGTGCTTTTATTTTTATTTTTACCGTGTATTCGAAATGAATGTACATAGGTAAAACAGGGGAGTCAATTGCAACGGTTTTCACGATGATAAAATGCATCACCAGATTTATTTATTCTAATGACGATGAAAATTTTACCAGTGAGTATCCATAATTATATTCAATTGTCACATTTCTATTTCTATCATTTTCTGCTTCGGTTGCATGTCAATTTTTCAATTCCACCTCTGATAATGTTCATCATAATGAATTTTTCAAGTATCAATTTGTCTCTCGCGTGATGAAATTGAACATTGCAGAATGAATGTGGTACACCTTATACTTTTGAGTCCGTATTTACGTGGGAATCCACCATGAAATGGTATATCGGACTCTTGATATACGTGCACAATTCAAGAGACCACTTAATTATATATTGCCGCTGTCACTGCAGAATTAAAATGTATATGTATATATACATACAGAGTGTGTGTGAGAGTGAGGGACAGGTATAGAAGGAGAGAGAACGCTCGAATTATACAGTTACCGTTCAATTTTGATTATGTGGAAATTAATGTCATTTTCAATCAAGTATTTTCACTCTCACGTCGCTCGAGTAATGAAATAATGAAATATATATGTCACTCAACTGGTAAATTGTCCCGTTGATTAATTGATTCATCCTCCTGCTTCTATCAGAAATAATAAATTGATAATTTCACGAAAAATCGAAGAATGAGATACACAATCATTTCTGTATTCATTTCTCACACAAATCATTCAAACGAATCTGACACTGCCAAGCCTAATCTTTTTTCCCCTTTTCTTCCACTTCATTTTATCAATTTATTTATTAATGATAATTTATTTATTTATTTTTGCTTCATTATAATTATCTTTACGACATACATATAGGAGTGAATAGATCCTATAGTATAATCACACATCGCACAAACTGTATACTGTCTATACATAGATGGATATGTGATGGTCTCGTGGGTCATTAATTCGTGGGTTTCGTACGAGGACATTGCTCACACACGCACATACACTGTCGCATACTCACACACAACCACCTAAACAGATGCACACAGGCCAGTTGCACGCGTGTGCAAGTGGTCCAAACTGTTGGACTTGAGGCATTTCCTTCATGATGAATATTCATGTCCAAGCTGAATAGCGTCCGTCGTCCTAAACCGTTATAGCATTCCAACTCTCGTTCATCCGGATTTTTTCTCTCTATCATTATTATTATTATTATATATATTTTCATGTTTTTTTTTTCATAGATTTTAATTCATTCAATGGTATAGAATCATCGACCCGACAAATCGAGAATTGCATTTTTCTTCGTGGTCGTGTTTCAATTTATTGTATATAGATTTTCGATATTTTTAATTCATCCGCAGTTTTAGAATTTGGGAATGAAAAAGAAAGATGACGGGGATTTGTGTTTATTGGCATGCAAAAATATATCATTTATGACAACACTTTTTTCAATTAATTGTTGAAAATATTTGGGCATAGAACGCTGCTCATGAACATCGATTTGTCATGAAAACATGATCGAACGGGTCGTGTTGAAGCGCGACAGAATACGCATGGCAATATATCGACATGCTTGATCGAAGCCATTAATTTTGGTATACTTCAACGACCGTCGTTTGTAAATGTCGAGCGATACAATTAAGCGTCGTCGTCGTAGTCGTTGTCGTCGTTGTCGACGTTGTTGTCGTCGAGGCAGTCGTCGCAGTCATTGCCGTATACGCTGGCGACATTCGAAAAGTTATGACATTGCCAAAGCAGAATTTGTTCTTCGGTCGAATAGTAATTGTTGATATCATACGACGATATGAAAAGAGTAATGAAAAGGGAAAAAAATAAATCTACACCCATATAACGTGAGTTGTCAGTGCTTGGAATTTTCACTAGCGATTTTAACGAGCATACCGTCATCAATGATTGATGAATTCGTGCACAAGTGGGAATCTGTTTCATGCACGAACGAAAAATAAATAGGATACTGAATAAAATAGAAAGAATGAGTTGATGAAAATGAAATTGAGATGAATGATAATTGAGAGAGGATGGAAACAACCAGGAGCTTCATGAAAAATAAAAATCTGTATATGGATCGCAACGAGTCTACATGTCACGTGCTGCGTATGTACGAAACACAAAATTGCCTCTCCATGTCTATGGGATAATCCCCAATGGACGTCTGATTGATCGAGGGTTTCCCTATCGAACGCGCAAGCTCAGCGAGTGTATTTAATACTGTCGATTTAGACCGAGTTCATTGCTGAGCAGATTTAAAAAAAACTCGTGCTCATGTAAATACACTCACCAAACTGACTTAGACAATAAGAAAGAATTGAAAATTGGTTATGGAAAGTATTAGCACACGTCAATCTTTCTTCACTCGTTGAAACACAATCACAAATATGAAATTATAATCTCGTCAATACAATTATCGATTGTCAAGTTGTTGATAGGAGAATCTATTTTTAAATGCCAGCCAATACCATTGTGACATTCCAGGTAATATAAATATAACACGAAGATCGAGGATGGTCCACACACAGAAATTACACACGGGATATTTCATATAATTTATCATGATTTCTATTTCCTCTTTCTTTAGAGTTTCATTTATGTCATTCGCCGATCAAAAGGTTTTATATGGCGACATTCAAAGCTCCTCGCCCAACTTCCTTTGTACATGGCCATGTGGCAGAAACGAGGCCAAGTGATGTGACGATTTCCCAAAGCACGTAATCATTGTCTGAAGTCGCGCATCTGGTTAAGTGGTTACTGCCTGTCATCGATCAGTCACCTTGCAAAAGAACCGGCATGTAAGAATAGGAGTAGTAGAGCCAGGGTTCGCGTCGCCGCACCGCTATTACTCGAGTTTCCATGTTGCATTGCTGCTGGATGTTCACCTGCAATTACCAAAAACACTTGTTTCTTACATTTTGTTTAAAAACGTGTGAAAATAAGAAATAAATTCCATGAAAGTACACAGAAATAACTGGCATATGCGACTATTCATTTCTTACAACCTCCAAGCCCAATTATGACAATTCTAATTAGTGAATTGTATTTTCGTTTATTCCTTGCAAATAAAGTTAAACTATGAGAAAACAACACTTATATTTTATGGCATGAGAGAATAGTGTTCTTATTTTTTATATTTTTTTCTACGTTCCTGCACATACAACTAGCCTGAGAGACTTGTATAATTTATGGGCTGCAGTTCGGCAAATAGTGCAGAAACGTGGCTGCAAGAAGCAGTCATTTTTCAGGGAAAACGAGCATCCAACGTTTTGTAGATGAAAAAAAAGGGGAAAATAAGTGAGGGGATACAGGGGAGGGGTAGCTGCTCTCGCGAATGGTGGATGGTAAAACGACGACGTCTGAAGACTTTACTACGTATAGAGAATACGATTCGAGTAGTTGCAACGACGAGGGGATATATGGTTTGTACGATAGCTACGCTTGCCCCGAGGCAAAAGCTTAATATCGGCTAACTCTCCGTAGTTTTCGAGTAGAATGTAAAAAAAAAGTGTGTGGACGAGGACATACATGACAAAGAGTATATGTTCAAGTGAAAAAATAAAATCCTACGTCTTTTTTTTCCAACTCGCCCGTTCATCGATTCGATATGTACATTAAAAAATATTGGGCTATTCATCTATTTACTTTCATCTCCAACAAGATATACTGGCTTTTCAAAAAGATGTAGAAGAAAAAAATGTTTTCACGAGTTAAATCAATTTTTTACCGTTCAAATAAAATGGTACATTTATTCTATTTTTATCTCTTTTCACAATTTTTTTCTTTTCATTTCTATTATTACGATTTTTTATTTTTCGTCTTTTTTTTCCGTTTCTCTGTCTCACCATTATTACATTTGCGACTCTACGGCCAGTTGACTCCGGGAGAAAAGGACACGTAGAGCAAAAAATATATTAAATTCTTTTTTCCCATATATGAAGACAAATTAGATACCAGTGACCCAATTGACCGTTTATCAATTTCACATGAATAGGAACATAATGTATGTGATGGGACGTATAAAAAAATTTTCATTATACAAATATACGATCAAAACAATTTTTCAACATTCCCATGATGGATATTAATCATGTGATATTTTTTATGATTGATTTTTCTTCATTATCTGACCCAATTCCTAGAATATTTTTTATATATATCAGGTTAGTAGAACATATGTCATAATAAGAAAAGCCAGAAGTGCAATCGTATGAATTTAGTATGACGAACGTTCTATAGAATGCCTTGCTTCTTTCAACTCACTTATGCCATTTCCGTCTTTCACAAAATAAATGAGCACATTCATATCAATTCTTGATAAAATGTTCAGAGTTTTCGTCATCGACATTCACCCCATAACATTTTTCCCCCATCTTTTTCCATCTTCAGTGTGGATGATTAATATGGATGATGAGTAGAGCTAAATGGAGTTCAAGAAAACAAAAAAAAACGAATTTTTCTGTGACAATGAATAAATGTGTATCGAGATATGGAACATCGGGGGAGAATGTGGAGTGTCGTGATTGTTTTCAATAGTCCCGAGAGAGATGTCATTGAAATTTTTCAAGTTGAGGGAAAAATATGGTGGAATACGATACGTATAGATACATTTTTTTGTTTAAATGTATAATACATTCGTATTCTCAGATGTAGCAGGAAAACTCATGCGCGTACATTTATATGCGAGGTTATTGCAATGAAAAAAAAAATATACTGTTGATGCTTGAAGCGTATGATTATGTTGCTCGAGAAGTGGTGAATGATATTCATCTCAAGCAGGGATAAGTGAGGCTATGCAATAGAGAAATAGCAAATCGTGACGGGGGAGAGGAGGGAGAAATGCAGAGGTACTGAAGACGGAGTCCACTTTGTATGTACATGATCTATATTGAATGTGCATAGTTGAGTTCCTCTCTGAGAATATAACCCTCTTTGGCTATACTACGGCACGTAATCCACTGAATTCCCTTGATACTGATGTCACTGTTGATGTAAATCCGATACAATGCTTGTTGGCCTCAGTTTCCAATATTATATGAGTGGAGAGATAACAATTTGACAGTTGTGTATTTCTACACATATGCGTGCGCAATTTCCAGATTGATCTGTCCATTTGTTCCTGCTTCACGTTCTCTCTGTTGAATGTGATATTATTGAATGTGGGAAATGTTCACATTGTTGCGTCATCATTATATTGAAATTCCAGATAGATTAATCAAAAAAAGAGAACAAGTGCGAGGAAGAAAAGATGAGAGGATGACTGCTACTCGTGGGGGTTCAATAACAAAATATTAAAGTACACACGAAGCATACGAAGCATAATTTCACCAAAACGTTAAGTTGATATGATGGAGGACTTTTCCATTGAATATATATTTAAGGGGCTGAAGAATTAAATTTCAATTACAAAGCTTCTAAAGTTTCCAAGTCCCACGCATTCTCCTTGCTATATAATCTTCATCTTCCTCAACGCGCCACGATCTACTAACACCTAAATTTCATATATTGTTCACTTTAATCTGTATTGTACAGCTTGAATGAACAACAAACCAATTAATCAACAAATGGAACGGGTATCCTAATTCATGATTCGATTCTTCATAGAGAAACTTTATGAATACAAAAGTTCGTGATACTCAATTATTGGATGCATAAACACCATATACAATATACGTGGTACGTAATACATGCGGATAAAGCTCCACTATTGGAACAACAACGGAACATTTCTCAGCAGTGGCTTATATCCTATTAATGCATCGAAATCATATTCAGTAAATATTCATGAAGCAACACTACACCATTATACTGTGCGAATATGCAAGTAAACATTTGTCGTTAATCCACAGACGAATACTGTTATGGGAACTCTCGAATAATACGTGTGATGTATTAACATCAAACAATAACAATATCTACAAGTTTTGTCTATATTCATGAAATTTGCTATGAAATTGATGAAGTATGCTACAATATTAGTCTACTGAATGGAGCTTAATCTGAAAAACACCACATTATAATATGAAATTCAATATGTAACCTGACTCTTAGTAAATGTAAATCTCATGAAACTGAACTCTCAATATAATAGCGGAAATGAAACCTAAGTTGGAATTATTTCAATTTGGTAACTAATTCCAGAGTACGATCTTCAAATAATTCGCGCTCAGTCTCACGAGAAAATGCAGACCCCTAACTGAATTGTTCTGACATTGCTGAGGTATCGTGATCGACCGGATGAATTCAACAACTTCGACAGTGCATTTCCATTTATGATGAATCATGAACGAATTATTGCTCTGGCATGTGAGGAATACGCATCTGTTCGCATTTTCCAACTTTGCTCCTCCTCACATCCTCCCGATATTTTCATCAATAAAAATTCGGATATCTCAGTACTGAAAGCACCATCACGTCAAGATTAATCTATGTTGACGCTTTATCTTTCCGTGATGTATTAAGCAGTAAGACAAAGACCAGGCCGTGTCATCATCAGCAAAAGGCACGAGGTGTGTATGTTTGTTTGTATGTCAGCGAATTAACTATATAAACGATAGCGATCCTTTTATCTTGTACTTTAA
This sequence comes from Meteorus sp. PSUC_FEM 10030008, assembly GCA_018881525.1. Classification (NCBI taxonomy): domain Eukaryota; kingdom Metazoa; phylum Arthropoda; class Insecta; order Hymenoptera; family Braconidae; genus Meteorus; species Meteorus sp. PSUC_FEM 10030008. Next base: position 6,879 of record JABMBR010005222.1, read on the forward strand.
TCCAGTTGGAATCCGATATACACACACGTGATGAGGAAATAAGAGCGAGCAATTCTCATCCTCATGTCCCACCACTTCTACCGCTCGTTTTATCCACGATGTCTTGCAGAGAAAATAAAGAGAGGAAGAGAGACAGCCCAAGCAGCATGCACCACTTTATATTTCCAGGACGGAAGTGCTACCGATAGGATATCGTATGTGCGGGACAACTGGAAGAAGAGAAGAGAGGAGGAACGGTGGTGGAAGGTGGCACAAAACTAGAAGGTACTATAAGAGAACTTGGCAAAGAAAAAAAAATGATAATAAAAAAGAAAACATGAGGAAAAGAATTGGAAGAGAAGAGAAAGAAAGAGCGAAGCCGTGCGCGGCACCACTGCGCGAGGTCATGATGTCTTCCCTTATGTTACGTGCCAGTTATTCACCAAGGAATGGTATAGTATATGTACATGTTCAGAGTTACTGTATATATTTTTGCATATATATGTATGAAGTAATAAAGTAGAGGCTTTTGATGCTCGGCCATTTCTTGCTGTTAAAATACGAGCACTGATTCCACATTATCGCGTTACGTCGCCCAGTCATTCCTCGCCTTCACTTTAATTATTCGCCACTCTAGTGGGTTAGCTAGGAGTATATGCATTCAGGCTTCGCCGACACACACATTTAATTTACAAGGAAGTTTAATATTTACAACACGTTGAGGTATTTTATGAACATTCTGTGACCGCTGTGTATTTCCATTCTGGCTGTGTCATACACGGACATTCAAAGAAACGTAAGACCAGCTGTTTGTTCCTGATGAAACTGAATTTATTCTATTGAATACAGCTAGTACTTGAAAGTGTGAAATGATAGTCAGATTATATTTAGTTTATAGATTGGCCAACTGTATTTTTGTATCCAATAACTCTGGGTGTTAATGAACAGGGGTGAACCTCGACCTAAATTAGGAATCTGTATGATTTACCAATCGATTGAATGTCTTGTTTCAAATCGAATTATAAATATAACTGGTCTATACAGTTTTCGAAAGCATTTTCAATTTATTATTGAATCACGAACGATGATTGTTGATTGATAAATTTCATGTTCAATAACGCAATTATTTTTAATTCCAGAATATTTTTCTATCGATGTACATATACCACCTTGATAAATTTCATCCCCACAACAAAATAATATTCAGTGACCTGAGGTTGTATTGTTGCATGTTAGTGAAGTTTTATTATTCTCCCACATTTCCACCTGACTCATTATGAAACAACTGATGTGAAGAAAGACATGTGACTGTGTTACTTTTTTCTTATATGTTGGTGAGAGATGTACGAGAAACAATGGAGAAAAATTTCATACTCACATCTTTACACCTGATATTTATTTTTATTCGCCATACCATTTTATTTTTGTTCTACTTGTCTTTGAAGTGTTAGGTGTGACGATGAAAAATAATGCTACATGTTTTCAAATGCACAATGATACTGTTTACAACTGATGTATACGTCAGACGGTGTATATCAAAGAATGGAAAAGACGGAAATTGTGTACACAGGAGTATTTGCGTATATGAGTATAAAATAGAAATGCATGCATGGTGGAAGTAAAATGGTTTCATACTATTTAGGAGCACCTGACTGGGATTTGCATAGGACAATATCTCGCCTGATTTATCCCTCTGGGCAATTCTCGTTTCTCGTGTGCGCACTCGAAAGAAAACGGGAGGTAGCAGTGGTGCACGAAGTAAAATGGGGGAGACGACGAGGAAGAAAGACAGACGTATCTCTGAAGGATTTATTCGTACGACACTTTGCGTGTCTGAAGCGAGAGGAAAAAATCAACGATGGGTAGAAATACAACAGTGGGAGATGTTTAAGACAAGAATATATCTGTATACATTTATATGCGGCATATACCATTCCACATATATAATTTTATCTAGGCAGAACAGTAGTTGAAAAATATCCAGAAATGAAAGTAAAAAAGTAATAAAAAAAAATTTGTAAGTGTCGTTGAATAATTTTCTTTTTCGCTATCCAATTTCCTTCTTTAACAGAGAGGGAGTTTTTTTTTAATACAAATTCCATTAGCGAGGACAAGGTGAAAGGAAATAATGTGAAAAAAAAAAATTACGTAGCGTCACTGTACAAAGGGGAGGTGATAAAATGTGTATATGAATAATTGTCTATGTGAGCGTGTGTGTTCGGAGTATAATGGTAATTGTCAGGTCAATCGAAGTTGTCGAACGAAAATTGGATTGAAGACAGAATGAGTAGTAGCTATGGGGATTACGATGAAAACGAATGACCTAAAGGTTGGTGAAATTCCATCTTACCATTGAGAACGTGCACCAAGACGCTGGCTGACTCTGCTGTAGATGGTGCGCAAGTGTAATTACCAGAATCAACTGGGAGTGCTCGAGAAATCAACAGACGAGAGGTCCTGGTTTGTTTCTCTGTGACCACGCTGATTCCTCCCCGTTGACTGTAGTTTATCACGTGCTCACCCCTGTACCTATATATGAGATACATAAAATCGTCAAGGGATCACATTTCTATATCTTCATTCAATTACAACAGTCAACAGAATAGATGGGTATTCAAAAAAATCTTTCAAGATTATCTCAGTGAATTCATTTATTTTCGGATTGAGGGGTGTGCGAGCATATCTTGAGTATAGAAAAAAATTTTTCTCTTTTTAATTAAATTCTTTAATGAGTTCTTTCGGGTAATTATGTGCGAGATCTCCCACTGAAGGGTTGGAAAATAATAAGATCATGGAACTTTATAAACGAGCGAAGGTTCGTAGATATCAACCAAAAACTTTTTTTTTCCAAGTATTTTTATTTATTTTTTTTTACTGCTAACTACGGAATCTTGACAACTTGTTCGTCGTATCATTTTAGACGAGATCATTAAGTTTGAATGGGATCCTATACAATCTGTACCAGATCGAGATAATTCAGAACATTGTGGGAAATAAAACACTTTTCTCATTTTCATTCCTCAATAAACTCGCCACTGGGTTCGGATTAAAGTGTCGTAGCAGTCACACTATTGATTCATATTTTTCACCAATATGTCACCAGTGAAATTCCGAGGTTATTATGAAGTATGGTACAACGTATAGCACAGAAATCAGAGAGGTCAGCAGCTCTCTTTGTAGCAAAAAATTCATAAAAAGTCTCCTTGTCGGGGTTTCCATACGCCAATGCACCCCGAAGCTCAATAAAGCGAGAAATACGATCAAGTTTTATGACACTTTTTCTTTTTTTCTGTTTACTCATTACTCTCTTCATTCTTTTTACTTTTTCCCAAATGGGTGAAAAGGTTTCATTGGAGATAAAGGATCCAAAATGAAAAGAAACGTAAAACTCAACTCACCAGTAGATGAAGGACGGCGGCTCAGGTGTCTGCAAAACGATGCAAGTGAGGTTGATGTCACTCCCACTTTTGATGTAAAGCTCGGAGTTTCCAACAATTTTGGCTTTGGACACTGCGCCGAGTAAGCCAAGAAAAAGAAAGAATGAAAAGCTTCATCAACTGGAATGTTTGTATATATAGACGACTGTTCGATAGAAATTCGCAATCCTTGTTTGAATAATGTGTGAAAAGGGAAAGGACACATTGTGTTGAATCTATTGGCGTCTTTCTATTACTGCTCTCTTTCTTATGCTCCCTCCCTCACACTGGGCCACAAATCGTCCTCGCCCCATCGACTTCAGCGGCTTCTAGCTAAGGTCGAAATTGCTCTTAATCGCTGACGCTACCCAACTGTGATTGCTATCGATTATCGAACACACCCTAGATTCGTCGAACTACCGACATTCCGCGTGTATCCTTCCACTCCAACATCCGTCCCACCATGTACCCGTTTCAATCCGCCTGTTCGTCGAAGGAAAAAGAATGAAATAAACCAGAGAGAAAAAAAAATAGAAAATAAAACGAACGAAATCGTCTGTGTAAATCTAAATAGCGTGCGTATACAGTTCAGTTTACATCATATCCCTTTGCCTTTCAGTAAGCAGACAATAAAAAAGGTCAAAAAAAAAACTATTCACACAATTTTCGTGTGCACCCCTCTCTCTGTTCTTTTTTCCCATCATCGATATATGGATAGAAAATTCCGATCACTGTATTGATAATCACGTGACATATCTCAAATTTCAATATGTACTGTGGGAAAATTCCGAGACATGCAAAATTTTGCTGGATATACTGATTGAATAGAACCGTATATTGAACTATAATTTTCTTGAAGAACGTTATTCATGAATGTAAAGATAAATTGTTTCCTACATGCACACGGCAGGGAATATTATACGAATATGTAAATGAAACCTGCACGACTCTCTTCTAATATTCAATTCTCCCAATAAAATTCATAAGTGTGACATAGTACTTTATAAAAAATGCAAAACATGGACACCATAGATTCATTTTCTAGTTCAGTTTCAACTATGTAATCATGGGAGTCATTTCCATTCGGTACTAATCACATTAGAGACGAAAAATTAGTTTTGGTCGTGTTGAGATTAATGGCAATATTGTTGAAGTTGTTACGGGAATTCATACTAACCAACTACACTCAATCCGTAGCCCTGGCTTATTTTCGGTTCTGTTGATACTTGGCACTCATATGTCCCACTATCTCGTACTTGTGGTGATGTTATCTTTAATGTCCACTCATCGCTGCCATCGCTATGCATTGCTTGAAACCTCTGGTCATTTGTATATGTCAATATTCCAACTGTCAATATATGCAGATCTCGCTTGCGAATCCACGATACCTAGTGACATGTATGAAAAACAATTTGGATATTAATAAATAATCTCGGTGTGGATTATGAATTGTGGTACAATACAATATGAAACGCAACAAAAATGATAATAATCTGAAACCTTATCAACATCATATGAAAATGTATTGATGTAATGATGTAAATAAATAAATAATTGAAGAATGGAAAAAATGCTTTTTTATCGGAGCTCTGTGACAGAAAAATTTCAAAACAAGCATAAAGCAGAGAGCTATTAAATGCGTACGATTGGATCGTATAAAATTCCTCGACATCACAAGTTTCCGCACGTGAAAATTTGTATTTTTATTGGTCAGAAATATTTCCACACAATTCGTGGACGAATGCCAAAAAACAATATCTATAAAATTGCGTGAGTGTATATAGAAGAGGCGCAAATTGAGGAAGAGCGGGCGACGATTTAGATGGAGAGATGGGAGCAGATGAAAGCGGATGGTGGCAGTGGTGCGTGTATGGGTCATTGATTTTATGCGCAAAATATAAACGCTGGATAACGCCAAACAAAATGTGCATATATTGCTATACCAAGTGGTATACGGTGAAATGCGCTGCACGTGGAGTACGCGCGGCGGGTTACGACGAGAGTGCGCGGGGATAGAAAGGCTGATTTATCGTCGATTACGATCGGTGATTAGAATGGGACGGGTGGACAATGTCACGAGGCTGATGTATGACCGGTACGAGATAACATATAATGTTATTATTCACTGTGGCCCACAGCTCTATATGTCCTATACGTACATACATATATAGATGTGCTTTACGATGTGTTAGTTCAAATAGTTGTATAACATTTCCAATAATATTCGTCGTACGTGTATGGGATATAAATCTAAAAGTATAAAGTGGCAGTAACATTTTTTTTCCCATCACCACGAAGTTAAAAGTTCCACATCCTTCACTTCAGTTTGATTTATCAAATTCAAACAAACCCGATAAGCAAATATGATTATAAGACAACCGGAAAATACTTCAGACAATGTACTAAAATTCTATTTTCAGTGATTTGAAATGTTATTGCGTCAGGGATTTTTTACTGTTTGAAATATTTCTCGATTTCTGTGATTGGAGAGAAAAAAGAAGTGAAACTGAAGAATTTTTCCCCGATGCTTTATTTTTATTACGTCGACAATAATTTCTAATGGGTATTTCCACAGTTGCAGGTTTAACTAATTGGAATGAAACGTGACATCGCGATTGAATAGTTCAAAAATTCGTGCTCATTAACTGAATTCATTTATTTATCCCAATTGGCACCATCCGATACATAATACCGACGTGGGTTTCCGAACGCAATAAATTCCATGACCACCAATAATTATTCAATTCGCTCAAACATTGGTGAATCAGTGTGTCTCATTATCATATTGATCATATACCTAATTAATGTTATTTATAAATAAGTATTATACAGTTCTATTTCTATGAATGACAAATTTTCATCACATCAATCGATTCATGTTTGCTGAATTTGATGCAATATGATGATTAATAGTTTGTATAGGGATTGCAATATGTTGAATTGCTAATCGGCCTCCTCTGACGTGAATTCAACATGGTTGATATACGTGTAAATCCCAAGTGTTCATCAACATAAACTTGCCAAGCATGAAATAATGTATGAAAACGTGAATATTCATTACACTTCTGCATCATTTCTAATATTTATTTCTATGAAATGCACCAAAGATAATAAGTGTGAAAAAAATTTATATTGACATACTCGTGAAAATTTGAATATTATGCTTTCCGACATAATAGCTAAATAATAATAATAATATATTAGTGACGAATATAAAAATACAAAAGAATATAAAAATAAAAATAATGGACATGAAATGTCGCAGTACGGAAACTAAAATGTTCAATGGAAACTGTGTGGCTTTGGAAATACGCTCGTGTCACACCACCGAGAGGTCTTTAACCGCGTGCAAATATAAAGCGCTCTTTATATACATCTCTACATACACTTTCACAAAGACATGTATAGCATGCATATATTTATGCATAAGTATATAGAATATAACCATGCGATCACGTGCAGATATGAAGTGGCGAAATATGTATTAGGTACACTGCTGGTAGTCTACTGCTATTGAAAAACTTACCGCACGATCGCCAAGATTCCGAACTCTACAGTATAGATAAGCTGATTGACCGACGGTCGTTGTAGTTTCTCGTTTGGTTGTATTGTCGAAGTACGGTTGACTGAATGGCTGCTCCCAGTACGAAGATGGATGATGCTCTATCACTGCACCGCCGTTTCCATTTTTCGATGCACATTCTATTCAACAGACGTGAATCTCTTGTTAATTTTTCAATGGATTAGAAAGAATATCGTGAGAATATTCTAGCAATGAACAGGAACACTTTAGTTCATTGGGCAATGGGATCAGTTTTTCAAGATTTTCATGACGTTGCAATCTATGTGGTCATACAATAACAGAAGGAGTTCAACAATATGAAAATTAACAAAGTGTAGAGTATAATGAATATCAATCTCCATTGAATTAATCTCGTTAAAATAGATGATGAAATTTCCATAGAAATGAAAATGACACGCGATTCCGTTTATGCAAGTGAAGGTAAGTCCAAATAGACATTTCATTTCGGGGATTACAACGTATTTGAAGTTGGATATGCCTCGTTCTACAGTACTACTTTCACTACAAAAGCTACCCCACACACACACCACCATTCCTAATGTCCTCCACGTTGAAAAGGAAGCTTTTATGTTCTTCGCGCTGCCACACGTATCAAGATTGCCCGATCTTGATGTTTGATAAACGTCACGGGTTCCTTTCACGCCTACGTGAGTTCTCAGTGAGATTACCAACTGATAAATTTCTCACAGCATTGCGCTTACGTTTTATAACTATTCGAAACTTTCTTTCTGTACACATTCAAATCGACGTATAAATATTGTTAACTTTTGATGCATACGATCCATTATGTAATGTAAATATACACACAAATATATTTGTATTCATTTTGTTCCTTTAAAAAAATCAAATGAATCGGTCAAATGTGGTTACAATCATGTTGAGTCACGTTCAACTGACAATGACAAATGGTTTCAGTTTGATCGATATGAAGCTTGTTGGGAAAAATGGCAAAAAGATGAGAAAAAGAAAGAATTGAATACATATATATATATATATGTATACATGGTGTGGAGAAATAGGGTAAATAGTAGAAAGATTCATATAAAAGTATGAAAGCGTTGTGCGATGTAAATTTTCATCACAGATGCATTTCATGCTCGCTCAAAGCACTAAATTTCAGAAAAACATTTCGTATTGGAAGCAGGTGACTTTTGTGTATTGGATCCATTTTTTGCATAGGAAAATTGTACAGTCAGCAGCTACTTTGCGAAAAAGTAGAAACATTTCCTCGAAGATTTTTCATCAATCAAATGGAGATGAGAAAAAAATTTCAATTTATGATTTAATGACTTTGGATTGCAAGTTCAATCATGAGAAAAGAAGAAGATCGAACGAAATTTCACCGTTGGAAATGGAGTAATATTTGTGAGGAATCACAGACGCCTTTCATCCGTATTATTCCGCATCTGTTCATTTTTCTCACAGTCTATCATATTATTTGTAGAAAAAGGAAAATTCCGAATCGACTTCAGCTCTATACCAGAATTATCTCACATGAAATTTTCTATAGATTCCGTGGCGGACTAATACATCAAATTTTCAGCAGAAGAATGACTGACTTGAGTTATATAAATCCTGTCGATTTTCGAATGGAGAAAAATTTATTGAATTTCTCTGTTCACTTCGACACAAATTATCGAACGCGAAATGTTGGAGTAATTTTACAATTCACTAAATTTCATCTAATTTTTGTCACAATCAAAATCGCATTAGATGGACAACCTCAAAAAAGTAATTCAATTCAAGAATTCATTTGCTGTCAAAAATATTGGATGGAACGTACCGAAAAAATTCGTCTCATAAAAATTTCCAAGAACGCTGTATTAAAGTATCATGAATTCGAAAACAACTCACAGCGCGGCTTCATCAAACTTTGTATTCACGAGAGTCGTAGAATATAGAAATATTAATTCTATAAAATTGAAAGTAAAAGTTGGGAACCCACCATTACTAGAACACGAGAGTATTCTGGTAAAATTTCACAGTACTGCACAAAGATACACCAAACACACATATACGTCTATACATTCAGCTCAATAAAGCTCCTGGCGCGTCGCCTCTTTCTCTGCGACTCCTTTCATCTATTTTTTTCAAATTGGCAAAGTCATTCTGAGAAAACTCAATCTGAGCTTTAAGTCCATCACATTGACTGTGCGCGAATGTTATCCCCATGTCCATGTATATATATATAAATCACAGAAAGGAGGGCGGATTTTATAACTAACCAAAACTATTCAATGGAAGGAAATAGGTATGGGTGGATGAAGAGACTTATCTATGTAATCATTGAACTTAAAAAGGAACAAATAGAAAAAAACATCGGATTGCTTTATTTTTCCATTTTTTTTTAAACTTTCTCAATTTCTCAGTGGCGAAATACATTGAGGCTGCTATACCGAGTGAATTAAATCCGCGCGCAATTTTGTTTCTCTTTCTTTTCATTCTCATCCAACTGTGGTTAATTCACTCTGCACAAAAAAAAAGGTTCAGAATGGATTCATTTTAATATCTCTCTCATTGTGCATTACTGCACAACACTCTGACATAATAAATTTTATTGAATCTTTTTCCTTCATTTATTGTTCAATTCATTGAACTACAATAATTAACTGGATATTGATCATTTAGTTATCTTATGGATGGTCAGTATTGTCATTATATATCAGTGTCGTACAATAATTCATTGGATGAATGCTGCAGCACAAAGATAAGTGTTGGCGAGACCGCATCGCAGTGTATAGAATGATTGATCACTGTGACTAGCGTTACCCGTCATTCGAATGAAAAATATCGGCTGAAGAATGGCAGATAAGCAGCTGCAGGATAAAACTTGAAAATGAATGAATATAAATAAATGAATATCCTTGCTTTATGATGGAGTTTTGCTACTCTAATATCCTGTTGTCAATTGGAATTGAAATACCACACATATACACCGATCAGTGTGACATTTCTCTCAATAAAAAAAAAGAAATAATTTCCACTAGCGAAAAAACCTTGGCTATTTGGAAAGTGATTGAGTTTTCACAGATTTTTATGATCTAGACTGAAATACTGACGAACATATTTTTAGGAATGCTATTTTTCACCATTCTCAGAGCGAATGTTGAATTTTACATGTTATATGTATGTGTTGCATCCCTAACTATAAAAAATAGTTGTCTCAAAATTTTTTATATCATAATATCGAAAGTTTTAGGGTGTTGAATTGTACAAAGCGTTGCATGCCTCGTATCATTAGTGAACTAAACACGAAAGAGTCTCGTTATATACACTCTACGTGTACGCGTGCGAAATCACGTCGACCTAATCTCAATAGAAATGCCGAAAAAAAAGAGGAAAAATAATAATAATAATAATAATAA
>JABMBR010005223.1:0-17213 GCA_018881525.1 Meteorus sp. PSUC_FEM 10030008
CGGTCTCCCGCGTGACAGGCGGGGATACTGACCACTATACTACCGAAGACTCGTGACGATAAAATAAATTTGTTATTTTTAAGTTTTTTTCACGTTTATAACATGAATATAACAACCAAAGGTTTATCATACAAATGTATCAATTGTGTACGGCTTATACTACAACTCAATAATTCATTTCTCATGCTGTAACGCAACGACAATACAGACATAACTATTTCTTAGCAGTCAAAGCGACAACATTTCAATTTGTTGAAATACATTTCCAGAAAGTCGCTATACGTAATTTGACTGAGAGTAAACCGTAATCAGACCAACCCACTTTTCCCTTGGCCTTTTTACTTATATAAATAGAAGAATTACTCTTGCAACAGTACGATAGCTGAGCAAGAAGAAATATAAAAAGGGGAATTGCACGGACACATTCACGTACATCTACTCTACCGGAGAAAGTGTACAACTACTTTTCTACTAGGGAGAGTTGGCGCCGAGAGGGACCAACTTGACTCTTTCGCCACTCTCTTGATCGCGACCTCGAATTATCGAGGGTCAATGTCCCTTTTATATATATACGTCCATATATATTGAGTTCAATGCCTGAGAAAAAAACATTTCGTCGGGCCCTACACACACACTCGCACACACTGACATACATAAATGAATATTAGTATTCGTCGAAGAAGAGTAATACCCAACGAATTCTATGAATTTCATCCAAGACAGATCTAGCACAGAATTTGCCCACAGAAATTTTAATGAGAATAAAAATTTTATATGAAAGAAAAAAATTGAAATGGCAAATTTTGTTGAAAGTTGTTCAACTGTTTATAATTTAACGACCGTGCCAAAAGAATAAAGTGACCATTCACTGTCGAGAAACAATGCTTGAGATAGTTCTTCATTCATATCCAATTAATTCTACTTTTATTTCAAATTTCTCCAGTGGAAACAAAAAAATTTACTCTGACTATAAATTATCCACTAGAATTTATGAATAACTCAAAACAGAAAGGTTTGTAAACAATATCAATTCAAGTAATTGATAATTTATAAAAAATTCTGAAACTACTTCAGTACAAATTGTTAGTTCAATCTCAAATCAAAATTGTCGGCAGTAAATCCAACTCATTCATTTTCATTTTTCTTTCTGTTTATTATTAGATTGAAGTCACACGATAATTCAAATTATGTTTGATTATGGGCGTAAGTTCTTTGATGCAATGCTGTAACTTAATTTTGGAATCAGAGCGAAACGATTTGACGAAACTGTCATTTTGTGATAATTTATGTAGCATATGTCGTAATGGCATTGCAAGTTGTGAATGCAATATATACATCAGTTAAGTGTGTGCACACATTATGCGTCATTACAATGCCATCTATTAGCATTGTATGTGAGTTTATCGCTATTTAATAATGCTAATTAAATTTTCTCGCTATTATTGTTTACCTCTAACAATAACAATCAATTATGCGTGGCGAAATGGCACATGTGAAATTAAAACAAATGAATGGATAAATTTACATTGTTTATTTAATATATTCATTCAAATTTGTATTTTTATATATTCGTATTTATATTAAACAACAAATAGTTTCAATATATTTATATATACACACACTCAATTTCCGGTTTCTCTTGTCTGACCTGGAAGATACTATTGTCCAGTATGTTGTGTTCAGTGACATAATTTTGGAAACAATGAAAAAAGATAAATAAATAAAAAATAATACATAAAAAATAAGTGTGCCGGTGAGTTTGTAGGTCAGACGTATGGTCGCCCACAGTGTAGCGGTAAAAGCCATTGGTGGGTGTCGAAAATGTTATTTTATTAGTGCACTGTAAGAATTATTACGTCGACTAATAAAAATCAAAATTATTTCTGTCCTCTATTCTTTTTTTTTTTCGTTTCTCTTTGATTCAAAGTATTGGAACAGATTGATTCGTTCCGCGTGTAACGTTTACATTTTGAGTGCTATGACCACTCAATTTATGTAATAAACATTTGATGAGTGATACTCTTGAAGTTGATTCGTCAAAGTTTGAATTTAATTTATGTCTCCAGTGTGTTAAATCGGTGCGATTTTTTATTCAATTTCAAATTATTGATAAATATCGTAATGCAATATTAATGAATTATTTCATTAAAATAAATATCCCATTTATCATATTTAAGAGAATAGATTTATTTAGACTCAACGAAAGCGTCGTTAAAGATAGCATAGTTGTTTTCTAATAATAATACAACAGAACAATTATAGAAATAGAAAATTGTTCACTGCTGAGCTTACAAAATTCCAATTTAATATCAACACAAACCATAATTTGATAATGATTTTTCCCAGTTGAAAAATATTTGAATTTAATTGAACATAAAGAAGTTGATATTGAGTTCATTAAAGAACAGGAATGAAAGATCAAAATGAACGATCAACTTCATTCAAATGCACAATTGGTTCATTCACAATCAAGAAACAGTTAATGACCCTCCTATCAAATCCAAGAAAATTATCATGTCCAAGTGCATTAGTGTGCTCATAATGACCACCGCTATGTAAACACTTTGGAGATGATTAAATAAGAATTCATTGGTGGCGAGAATGTATGATATAATTTGTGAGGACAATGCGAGATTTTTGTGGGTCACATGAGGTAGCGTGACGCATCAAACACTGTGGATAGCGGTAAAGATGAGATGGATCTATGGATACTCACATGGCACGTGAGGATGAGCATCAACGAATGGAAGTAAAACGTGGTGGGTGAGAAAAGGATGAACGCGTGGCAAAGGAAGGAGGAGCAAAGGACGAGGGTAATGTAGGTCAGTAAATGTGTAAGCCAGCACTTTCTCCGGGCGACGGGGGACGCACGAAAAAAACAGGCTTCACGTCTCTCTGATGCTGTTTATGTGTAGTGCGCGCACGTTACGGCACTCAACTTACTGTATTCTTTGTGGATCCAAGACTCCCTTCCTCAGCTTCTTCTTCATGTAACGGTTCTCCACCACGCAACGGGACACTTTAGATGAACATTATGTTTATGATTATCAAATATAAATGTGTCATCATTCATTATTGCAATTGTATTCAATCATTTTTGAAGATCAAATAGCTGATGCATTGTCATGGTCAGAACTTTCGCAATAATGAATGCACTCGCATTTGAGTTGTACAACGACTTAATATACAAAGTCTTGTCAAGCACTGTCGATGAAAGTTGTTGAGAAAATTGCAAGAAGTAAAGTAATAATACAAAAGTTGAAGTTATTATTGCCGCATAAGCGTGAGAAAGTTGTGGGGAAGATTGAGTTGAAAAAAAAAAAAAATAAACATCATTGTTCGTTGATTTACAATTGGTGGATATAATCGTTTGCAAACTAGAGGTGAGAGAAGAATGTAAAAGAAAAAAAAATAAACAATAAAGAGGTTACGTACTAATAAAATATGTTGAGAGTGTAGTTGTGTTGTGTATAAGTGGGGTTCCGTCAGTTATTTGTTTGATAAGAGATCACGAGACAAATCCGGATAGCGGCTAAATCGCAATGTAGAGTACAAAACCAGGGCCATTGCCGTCAACAGATAAGTGTGACAAGCGCAACGAAGCGTGAGCAGCCGGAGAGAAAATCTAACGGTAAATAAACTTGGACTGGGCCGGGACGGCGGTATATTGCCTGCTCGCCTACATCTCCAGTATATACGATATATTACGTCCTCAGGTTTCGTAACACATACCCCGTTTCATAACTGAATCTGACTGAATCGTCTAGCGGTTAACTGTGACGGTATATATGTATTATAATGTGATGTGCGATGGGATCGTACCCAAGCAAACTTTCAGGTTAAATTCAAACGAGGACTATTCATGATGGTTCAAAAAATTGTCAATCTCCCGGAATTATTTGGGCAAATTTTTTTTTCTTCTTCTCCCCGTTTCAAACGAAACAACTAATAAATTTAGAAAGTTCACGTTTTGAATTAGAAATGTGCTTATGTGTTTTTGCAAAGCATACGAGCATCGCATATCAAGTGTTTATCTTTGGTAGAGCACTGTATGAGGGCGATAGCAGAGGCCGCGAGCGCACAAACGTGTCTGGAGAAATGGGGACAAAACACTGTTCCAACGATCTTTCCAGCGATTAAATTAGAAGAAAAATTGAAACTGAACAATTTTATAATTTATGTTTACGGTTGTTAGTGAGTGGGTGAAAAGATTCATTCGAAGAGCATTTTATACAATTGTAACAGATGTAAGAGAAGATGTCTCGCAGAAGTAGTATCAAGATATTATCAGAACTGAGCGATAGATGAAACAATTGTGATTAATTCACATCGTCAAAATTGACTACTCATTCTGACAATTCTCCTGGTCATTGATTTTACATTCGAATTCAGAATTCTGAAGTCAATGTACTGAATTCAATATGGCAGATAATATTTCACGGAAAGATATCGGATTTTGGTGAGACTTTGATTCCACATGCCCAGAATTTCAATCTTTTAAATTCGGACTCATTCAAAGTTAGTGACCCGAAGAAATTTCAGGTATCAAATTTCACGCAAATTGATTGGATCAAAGAGATTTATTCTAGGAAGAGTTTTAATAAGCTCAAATAATTGTTCATGTCATCATAATTAAAATCAATAATAAATTCTTATGTATTCAATCAATAATTATAAATTTGCCTGCAAAATTTTCTAACCTCCAAAAATTCTGTATCATTCAATAAAAAAAAAATTTTGCCATTTTCGTCATTAGATTCTGCGCAATCGCATCATTCTGTATCACACACCAACACTTATTTGCATATCTCTATTAACAACGTGTATACATCCATATTCAACTACTTGAAACTTTCACGCCGCCATATTTGTTCCCTCTCTTCGGAAAAAAATCGCATACAGTAAGAAAGTGTACATGTAACACTTACATTATGAATCCAACGTAATCAGCGGTCCACTTCAATGTTTAGGGAGGGTAAGAGGAATTGATGTGAAGAGTTTCACCTTTTTTATTCAATTTGTGGAAACAAATGAGACAAGTGGGGGGAATAGATGAAGAGGGAGTGAGTAAGCCAGTGAATTGATATAACTAAATACAAAAAAATAAACAAAAGAAAGCGGCAGAATTAATTCATGCGAACGCTTCGCGAAACTCAGCATTTTGCCAGTGTCAATGCCAATGTCAATGTCAATGTCAACGGTCCGGGCAACGAGTGGCGCTCGAAAAATCATGTTGTAACCAAGATAACACATAACTGTAGTCTTTTCGGTGATAAATTTTTCGCTTATATTTTTTTTTATTTATCGACTTTTTTTTCCATCGGTTTTTTTCATGCATGATGAACTGTCAGGTCGTGAGATATAAATTTATAAATACATGAATAATCGCAATATCCTGTATATAATGACGTCGATGATGGGTTTTTGTTCTGAGACCTTGTAAGATCGCGGTGTGGAACCGGAAATTGTGGGTCCCCCAAATGCCAAGCAAACGGTAAATTGTTTCCTTTGTATATACCCTGACGTAACGACAATGGCCGAAAAATCTCAATTCCCCAAACCGTTGCGATGACCAATTCGGAACACACCGTTATGTTTTACTTACGAGCATGCGCATCATTTTATTCATTTTTTCATTTATTATCATCATCATAATTTCTCATCATTGCCATTCTCCTTTCCTTTCATACATTATTACATAACACTTAGATGTATTATTAATTTTATGCAAAACCTTTCTTATGCCATGAACATTTTCATTTTCTGTTTTGCTTCAACCGCAGGTTAAAATTCTCAAGATGAAACTTCGGCCTTGTCTAATAAATTACTAAATTTTCTACTGTAGGTGCGAAATTCTCCATTCGTTAGCACTCCAATGTCTCATTTCTGCAGATATTCTATAAACTGATGATCACATCTCACATGCAATAGCAAATAGTTCCATTTATTAAATATCTGAAACAATTTGTTAATACAAAATACCGAAGTCAATTCAGCAGAAAGATCATTACTTTTATTATAAAAAAAATTCCATCATAATCAAAATTGGACTCATCCAATTTCCTCTCAATCAACATTGAAATCCCAAGTGGAATAAATCTAAAATGTTCATGATTCATTAACATCCTACCCTGATTCATGATTTCCCAGCAATTATCAATACCAGACTCTCAGTAAAATCCATTGAAAACAAAGGAAATGCTATTCTCACCATAACATCAAAGAAAAAAAAAAGGGATAAAGAAAGAAATCATGCTAAAGAGAAGGGGTTATGTTCTACTTTTATATTTTTAACGCGGTTTCTACGTTCTTTCGGTCTACTTTACGATCACCAATAAGCCTCTTACATAGCCTCCTTATATTTCATCCTTCCCACCTATGTCACCTCGACGTCTTCTCTCGATTTTTGCGTTCTCCCTCGCTCTCACAACAAAGTCTCAAGTAAATACTTACAGTTAACATCGTTACATAATAATGTATACATACATGTTCGTGTACGCTTGAAGAGCGTGGCAAAGCGTGCCGCAAGTTTACGCGATAACGGCTCGTTGTGCGCCCATTATGAATCCTTACTTGATGCACACACGTAAACAAGGAAGAAACTGATGATGTAATAATAAAAATTTATCGATTCAATTTTGATATTCAAATTGAAGGGAACAAATAACTGTTCGATAAATTTTTATTTTACTTCACCTTTTCATTTATTTTTCAAAATAATATTAATCATTTAATAAAAGTGCAAATTAGTTGTCCTTGCATGTCTAAATATTTATTTTCACATGTACATTTGAACCTTGATTGTATATTTCATGGTTACGCTTTTTGTTTTCCTTCTCAATATATCTATTTGTGTTCTTGTCTGTACGGAGGCCGGAAAAATCTGACTTCTCGGTCGACTATCAAGGATATCAGATGAAACATGCATTTGTGAATACAAATTTTTCAAAGTTTCATACGTGTAGATACGAAAGATAATTTAATTCATACAAGTCGATAATATTTATTGATTGGTGATGATTTATTTTGGTTAATTGTAACTAAATATTAATTTCTATGTCAACTGATTTGCATCGTTTTATGCATATTTCATATTAAAAAATATCTGGTAATTATGTTCATTCAATATTACAAAATAGCGAGAGAGATAATATTGATAATGGATGTTAATCATCTCGTTGCATTTGTATCAATTTAATGTAATATACATAAACATACATTTTTGTTATTAAAATTCATACCAAGAATACACAATCGCTGTGCAACTAAATGCACAACAGCGTTGATAAATTACGTAAACAACACGCGAAATACGGAAGTGAGCGACAAGAAAATTCAACATACACAGTAGTAAAAGAGTTCTATGGAAATTTCGACCATGAAACTCGTTGTTAACTGCAAGGTTTATTTCCGAGTAAGTAGAATTTATAACCTAGAATATAATCTATTGATAATCTATTGAATCGTGAAAGAAAAATTAATCAAAAATTAAAAATACATTGGAACTCTTGTGTTTTCACATCCAAGTTGTATTCCAATTGAAAATAAATATTTACTGTGAACGTATATATGAGCAGACACGTAAGAGACGTGTAAGCGAGAAAATGTAGCACAAAGACTGCCTTGGATGATCTGGGGCATTGGGTCACTCGAGTGTGTGAGTTTCCCGTTTGACCCTGCTATTGCTACGATGTGACGTTGCATTGCTCCACTCGCCTTGACTGTAAGATGTAATGCAACATCCTTGTATTGATCAATCATCACGTGTGGACATAATTTCAATTCATTATTTTTTATATTTGCACTGAACATTAATTTACAAACTATCATACACGAACCGTTCGATGAAACGAATATTTTCGGACAATATAACGGTACGAAAATTTCATCTTCAAATATTTCAACTCTTATATACCAATTATTCATTCGTTCATACGTATATATATAAGTCTAACAGAATAACTGTTTAATATATTAATCAAATGATCATTCAAAAAAAGCGAATATATAATCAATAAGTATTACACATTGGGAGCAGTAATTTCTCATTCAAACACTATCACTGCATTCGAAATTGTCTACTCAATTTCTAAATGTGGATTGGTATATTAAATATTCGTTGAACTCTTAATTTTTTTGTAAACAAGCAAACTTCACAGGAGATTCTAGAAGTAGGATTTGATAATGACTGAAAAAATTGATGAAATATTTTTCTTTCTGTCACAATTAAAACATTTTACAGTTGGACTTGTTATATGTTCAATTCTAAACTGTGAATATTCGTTTAGTCAACAACAATGACATGTTGGTAAATGTAATTAGTTCTTATTTAAGTATTTTTCTTTTCCGTTAGTGTAAATTGTATGTTTGTTGTTCTTGCTATTAAATTGAGTAAAAAGTGCTTGGCAATGATATACAACTTGACGATGGTCTTTGAATGACATACAAATGTGGTCATGGTTGAACTATCAGTGCATAACTTTAACGGAATACTCCCGGTGGTAAAACAATTCTATTGCTGCATCAAAAGATTCATAGGAAATGAAATAAATGGATTGTATACACACAGATATTATGAGCGAAAAAGAGTGAGCCCCATTGCTTCCTCGACTTCTTGGGTCTTGACCTTTGCTCTAGATTGCACGACTCGCAACGAGATGTGGAACGCCATCGAGCGTATCCAGGCCAACTGCATTCATTTCAACCGCCACAAAAATGAAACATCATCCACCCCAATCCCACTATGTAAACATGTGTATGTTTGTGGCTTCGATTATTGGATTGTTATCATGTTCACATTTATTAATTGGTTGATGCACAGGAGAAAGAGAGGTAAGTTAGGGGTCAGAGTGTTCAATTGGAATTTTCTCAATTTGGAAGAGGATTCGAATTTTGTATTGATATAACAACTGGCTGTTCTGCATTCAGGAAATTTTCAAAGGATTGGTAGTGGAATTTTATGGTATCAGGTTGTTTATCTGTTGTTAGAGAAATCGAACAAGAAATTCATTCACAGTTATCTCAATTATTAATTATCAGAATGATTAATGATGTATTGGGTTAATTGGAACTTTCGTTCACAAAACTGATAGAATTATCGTAAAAAGATGAATGGAAGTTAACTTTGATGTTATATTAATGTCGATATCTGTTTTGAATGTGACATGAACATAAAATTTCCGTCACATTTCAATATCTTCACTCACTGACTTGTTTGATGGGAAGTCAAAGCATTGTAAACTGTAATTAGCAATTGAATTCGCAAGGCATTTGATTTTTTGAAATGAAAATTTTGTTGCAAATTATGAATTTAATTATTCTTATTGCATAACATTTTTCCATTTATCTGCATCAACGGTGGTGTTTGGAATACGAACTGAAAAATAATTTATTAACGAGCAATTTTTTTTTTGCTTTGACATTCCGCGCATGTCAATTCTATCGACGATTGACATATTAAAATGTGTATTCAAATAGGGTTGAAAAATGTCACTAATGATATATATTATGCGCATTTAATAAGAGGGGAAAAAAAAAAATAGAGATAAGTGGATCGATCGCAGGCTCGCCTGAATTCCCTGGATATAACGGCGGTAGAACACCGTTACAGATGACTTGATCGACTCCATACACTAAGAGATCACCATTGATCTTGAGTTGGACAGTGAATTCTACGATTCTACCTACACAAACTTCATTTAACAATTTCATCCTGACAGTGTGTCCTCCTCTCACTATTTTCCTCCGATTACTCAATGTGTATATTATGTTAACTTTACAGAATTAAATCTGTTCACGAGTACATTTTTTCTTTGTTGCTAATGTGCCTCATGAAAATTTGTGAATCTTGTCATGAATATTTGTGATTCAGCATTTTGCACATATGTTTTTAAGGTTAGTAAATCTAAGTCGGGAAAATTGAATGAAGATGTTTTTCATACAAAAACATTTCATTTCGTTTTGAATATTGAAAAAAAAATTTTTTCATCTTTCCATAAATTCGATGTAATTCGTTCAATGTGAAGTAGAATTTTTTTTTATATTTTTGAAAATTTTTTTCCTACGAGAACTTTTTTTTTTCCGAGAATTCAAGACAAAAAAAAATTGAAAAATTGAATAATAACTCAGTTATTTATCCAGCTAATATCTAAATGGCTTTGAAATGATAATTTTTCATTGTTCATTGTCCACAAGGTTACCACCATCGATACTAAACGAGTCGATTAATCAATAATTAACAAACAATGCGTGTGAAATAATAAATGTGACATGAATGATCAATAAAACAAAAACAAATAGTTCAATATATCAGTGTTATATTCTATTCTGCATAATCCATCATGTTGAATTTACTTGACGCGTGATAAATATAAATCAACAATTATATTTTGTAGCATCAAAAACATACAAATGTTAAGTGACGACGAATTCACCAAGGTTGAAACTAAAGTATATGTCACATAGGAATGTATAGATAGATAAATCACGAACAACTGTTTGGCGTGCGTGCAATGAGCCAGAAAAGAATTACTCGAAAATTGTTAGTGCAGCTGGACGCACTGCTTGGTTTTCTTATTACGCCTACGACGCATTGAAATGTACAAGATTGGAACAAAGAAAAATATATTTATAGCCGCGAGAAGAAATTTTTCTCTTCATTTCATTCAATTGTTCATTCACCCATTACTTTCTATCAAAGAAGAAAATAATTCTGTACATATTTAATAAATTTTTTCCTATCTATCATTTCATATAGTCTGATAACCTGATTTGTTGGGATAATATTGAATTTTTCAAATCGAATATTATTCATCAGTACTTTGTTATACACAACATTTGTAGTTTCAACATGACCAGAATAGTTGCAACACATTTTAAAGATTATTGCTGATAATAATCTGAGAATTCATATTAAACAACACCATTGATGCAAAAAATAGAATTATTTTTGCTGTATCAGAAAATATTACGTCAAATTCTATTGGCAAACAAAATTATTTTATGATTTTATCAAGTAGCACATATTGAAATTTCAATTAGAATGAAGCTATTGTTAAAATTGCAACATTGAATATTATTAATTGTATAAATTGGATGGAGTAACATGAGCATACACCCCGAACATTGAGCAGTGATTGAACATGAAAAGGTTAACGCCGTTCTGATACAGATATAGAGGGCGAAAAATGGTGTAACGCGTGTTGATTTCTCTCTATGTTTTACTTGCCATTCAACGTAGTGAAAGCCAACAACCTTGATTTAATAATAAAGGTTGCAGCGCGCCCCTACATACATACATTTAAATTGCGTGCATTTGTCGACAAGTATATAAATCGACAAAAATAACCTCGTACACTCGTCGCGTGTGTCTCGGGCCCCTGCACAAACTCATTGTGATTGTGCCAATTTCGTAAATACATATATGTACTTTGTACACATTTTATACGTCATTGTGTAGATCGACGGACGAACTCTCTGGTTATCAACAACAGATATTTATCTATATTTATTTGCTACCATTTCCCATTATTACACAATTCAATTTTGCGTATTCCGCCTACACAAAATTATGTTGATGCAACATGTTGAGTCACGAATTTAATTTATAAAAAAAAAAACAAAAGGCTCAGACAGCGACATCGATAAGTTTCGTTTATATTTTTCTACATTATGAAGTTGATTGTTTATGATATTTAACAATAAATAACAATAGTATGATCAGTTTTTTTTTTCAAATCTTGTACAATTCATAATGATGAAGTGTTCATTGCAGTTAGAATTTTATTCTTGTTCATAATGATCGAATTAGTTTACTCGTGTTGATCCGTTCATTACTTCAATGGATAATTGTGCAATAAATAATTCATGAATAAATACAGAATCTTTGGACCCAGAAGTGATTCAGTATAATCAAAGAAATCACAGATAGAATATTCAGTTTTTCTATGATCATATCAAATCCCAATTTTATTTGCATATCTTGATGATAGCAAACTCAACCTATTCATTTCATTAATATTTCCTCGAACAATTAGAATAATTATTAATGAATTATTTCAAAAAATGCAAATGTGCATCCATAATTACAGATCACTGACAATATGAAACGAACATGCTCTATGAAACATAAATTTTTCTCAACAATTATCTATCGAGCAACACCTTCATGCCACATCATGAAAATTCAATTTTATTCTCCCCTTTGTATCGAACAATATTTTCATTTCCTCCAATGAATTACTCATAATGGAAACCCCACGTGTTGAGACCAAACAAGAAAATTCCACTTGTAAGTTCCGACCCAAAATAATCACAAGTCAATTTCAACATAATGCTCATTCTAATTGAAACATTCACGCGTTATGTCCCGTGAGCGATATCCATTTATATAATTGATATTAATTCATATTCTCGTGATTGTATTGATGAGATATCAATCACGTGTAACAGGCTTAAATGAACAAAAATTAAATGGCACCCATACATTCGCGTATATAATGAATATCGATTCTCACAATACATACATCCAACAATTGTGTAACACTCACGTTTTTTTCATTTTTTTCTTTCTTATGCTCACGTGTTATGTATTGGGTGGGCGCGCGAGACGGTGAAAGAATAAAAAAAAACAAGGCAAATGGCTATTATTGCATCCATGACTGTGTATGTACGGTAATAAAAAAAAATCAACATACAGTGCACAACGTTGTACAAACACGTGCAATTGCCAACTATATCAAACTGAACGCAATAATGTTTCATCTTCATGCATGCTGACAAAATTAATAATGACAAACAATTTTCTATTTCGAAAGTAGAATTTGTTATGAATTACTGAATTGAATAACAATTCGCAGTTTTGGAACAAATAATTCTGAAAATTAAATGAATTTTATCCAATAATTTGTATGTAAATTTATTCTTAGAACATGATTTACCAATATTGATATTGTTATTTGACAGAGCTCGTGAAAATTCTCGTCAATATTGTTGAATTGCACACGTGCTTGTATTAAAATTTATTCTTGGAGACGTTCGATCATCTTCAATTTATGCAACATTCACGAGTCTCACGGCGGTTCGATTCGATCAGAGCATTATTATTTGTAGATTGGTGTGTGGCGGTCACTATTGAATCGAAGAGTCGTGTTCTGTGAACAGGAAATCACACGGAACTTCACGTGACAAATTTTTAATTGTCGGAATAATTATATCTTGATTTACACACTTGGAAAAACAGATTCAAATCATGTCTAAGACATTTAAACGATTCAGACATCAGTTTGATTGTAACTAATGTTAACAGAACTAAATATACATTGCAACAAAAATGATTATTCATTATGCGTATTTGAATTTGTATTATTTTAAAAAAAAAATTATAATTTTTAGCTGTGAGAAAAAAATATCGAATTAACCGATGAATTATATTTAACACACAATTGAATGCCCTGCGAGTTTAAAATTTTTTTCCATTCGTATGTTTATGCAGTATTGAAATAAAAATTGTGCAAATATAGGCGTGGCTAAAATTGCAAAATCGATTGATTCTTTGATATGTTATAATAAAGCCTGCGAGTGTATTGAAAACGTGAGCAAAAACGAAGCAAAGAGCACCAATCTCTCACCCGCTGGGTTAGTATGATATGTATAAATGTGTTCTTTGTTCGATTTATTATACAGAATGTAAGACTTCCCCACGTACATACCTACAACCATGCAGATATTTTATATAGTATAATGTTACAATAGATGCGCTCATATATCCCATGTGATATTCCATATTAATATTCGTAAATTGATTACGTATTGGCTTCCATAGCCGATGTAATCCCACTGAATAAAACAAAATACTTGAAACAAGAATTTTATCCTTTGTATTGAGACATTCACCGCATCAAATTGAAATTCATTTTATAATCCAAATGCAGATCATACTAAAAAAAAACGTACAAACTTGACATTATCACAATTGTTAGGAAATTTTCATTCGTCTCAGTGCATAAATCAAAGAAACTTCCTGAAAGAATTCATCACATTTTTTCCTACATGAATGAAAAAAAAAAAAATTCGCGTATATTATTCAATCGAAATGGTGAGAAAAAATTTCAGTAAATTCACCACAGACCTGATCACCAACTTGAATACCGTTGCATCATATATGCACTCAACCTTGACGATATTGCGCGTATGTGCAGCGGCCGTCGAACTCTGTTGCACCAAAAAGGTCGAAAAAGAAAAATAAACCGAAGTGTTATTTAATTCTTTCCTCTACATCTCATCATAACCTATCAAATCACAATACCAAACAACATAATAAAAAACTTCCTGTATTGTGATAATAATTCCTTCGATATTTCCAAATAACGTTCTAATTTTCCTTAAAAATAACTCATATGCATGCGAGAAAAACATGTTGACACTCTATGTAAAGTAAATAAGTCAGTGCATTACACAACGCGAAATGATCCACGTGTACCACAAGACATTGGACAAATATATATACATACACATTATTTATATTGTTGCGCACATATGAAATAAGTTTAGGCGTAATATGCAGTGGCTGATGCATCTTGAAATTGTTATAACACTCATCATAAACAATTTTAAACACATTTACACGTGTAAATATTCCTTTGTTTACAATCACTCAATTTTATGAGACGCATTATTCTAAATGCAGTTTAAATAATTGATTTGATTATAATTTCCGGTATACGTGTACATAACAGTATTTTTGATACTGCGCACACATACAGTTCACATGTACAAAATGCGTAGTCAACAACGATTGCACAATATGATGCAATCGATTAATTTATCCTCGCATTCTGACAGTGCAAATGCTTACTTGTCGATTAGACAAAGTCACAAGTCGTGGACTATTGATTAATGTATGCAAGCAATCAAATAAACATATGTATACATTAATGAATAATCCAAATGGTTCAACGTTCTTTCGAGAAGCTTATAAAATGATAGATGACTGTTGCGACAATTGTCAACTATATCATTGATTGATAATAATTAAATAAAACGATGATTAAATTTATCAATAGAAAGTTTTATCGAAGATGAAAATTGCTGAATAATTTTCATCAATACCGTTGATATAGTTGTAATTGTGTAATTACATTTTATTTTATTACTGAGTAAAATTTATTTATCCTTCACCCTTTGAACCCTCACGACATTCGATGATTTTAGAATTGCGACGTGTCGGATTAATTGAATTTATGGTGTTAAATTGCGCTGGTGTGTTAATCATTAAAAATTATGCATCACTAGCCCTCTATGTTTGCATCATTGTATAATAATAAATATATTTTCATTATTATTATTTATTGTAATGAAAAAATATAAGACTGGTGTAAACGACCTGGTAACATTTCAGCTTATGTATGATAATATAACATACATACAAATGACGATAATGCAATTATTATTCTCTCAATCAATTTGTATTTTTCTCTCATATTGTTTATCCTTTTTATTGTAAATATCCACGCATTTGTTCTCAGAATAAATCGTTGTATTCTTCCTTTCATTCATTACGCAACAAGAAATTTTTATAATATTGAGAATATGAAGAAAAGTGAAGTTGAAAAATGGATACGACTGTAAATTAATTCTTTGTGTTTTCGTCTACCCTCGGATATTTATAACTGAATGTTCTTCATCTGTAAAACATATCAGATTGCATTGTTGCAATAATGAAACATTCGCCAATTTGGTAATCAAAATGTTTCTTTTCGTTTTCACTTGAAATAAATTATTCAAGTGTCTGTATTCTTTACTGTAATTTCCGAACAATTATCAATCAATTGCGAACATTGTTCATGACATTTTTGAAAACACGAGATTGCATTCAGATCCATTTCTCTGTCTACCTCAATACTTATTGCTTAATCAAAGCAATTCTTTCAATATATTCCCGTTTGCAAATTGACGTTCGCAGTTTACCCCTCTTCAATTCATAATTTATCAAAAAAAAAAAAAAAAAAAAAAATTTATGACCGTCTATAATTGGATAAAAATTAATTTACATACTCTCACATTGTATATAAATGTATAGTTTTGATATATAAATTATCAAGAGAGTGCACAAGGCGAATTACATAAATAATATAAACACATCGTTATCTCCTTATTCGCTCTCTCAATAAATAATTATATTTATGAACGTGGATAATTGTATAAAGTAAATACAAATACAGTTCTCTATTCAATCTCTTCACATATGTATACAAAAATTTGAGGGCGCGTTAGTGATATTGCTCATGTGTGTTTATATTTCATGATAATTTTTATACAAGCCAAAGAAATGTGATACAAAAAATAATAAATACTCTGCATTTTTTTTCTTTGACAATTCAAGGCTAAAGTCTGACGTGTATTTCAATCTACGCTGTCGTTGCAGCCGAATGAGAGAAAGCAAAAGAAGATTCAATAATATTTATATAGCAATATTACATCGATAGAAATCAAGGTTGAAAGTGAAACAAACATCACCATAAACGTTTATATTCATAAATGAAGTATTCATCAAATAATCGTGATGAATTATTGAATGAGGATGGAGTACAGGATAATATGCAAAAATATTGTGTAAGCAACACATTTGTTTTCGTCACCACAAACTGACCCCGTGGCCGATGATGTAATTCGCTAAAATTGTAGACTTGACCTAACTTAACATACACAAGTATAAGGATTCAACTCTGCTGTCCGGGTTTTTTTTTTCTTTCCTGTTTATTTTTCATTCTACAGTAATGACCTCTATTTCTAAACTACCTCATCATCCATTATCAATGGTAAATCAACGTGAATGTCGACTTTGAAAATTTTAATTATTCTTCGTCTATCAGATCAGATAATTATGGGTTGTTGAAAATTATTTATCATCAAATTTATATTCGCGACCTTTCTCAATATGTCAGACGTGGATAATTATTTTTGAGCTTTATTTCACAGTCGTTAAATCACGTTTGAGGAAAAAGTAAAAAAATTTTATTTTGAAAATAAATATAATTGTATACAGATGTATCAAGAGGCGAATGATCATCCTCCATCGTCACTGCCAGACATTTATTTAATCAATGTCACATTGATGACTGTGT
Source organism: Meteorus sp. PSUC_FEM 10030008 (assembly GCA_018881525.1). Lineage (NCBI taxonomy): Eukaryota > Metazoa > Arthropoda > Insecta > Hymenoptera > Braconidae > Meteorus > Meteorus sp. PSUC_FEM 10030008. The sequence continues at coordinate 17,124 of JABMBR010005223.1, forward strand.
GTGCGTGTTTTCCCATGACACGTAGCAAGTCATTTCATCATTCTCAAATTATCTATTTATTAAAATAAATAAAATATTTAGATATTATTT
>JABMBR010005224.1:0-17197 GCA_018881525.1 Meteorus sp. PSUC_FEM 10030008
ATACATATATACATATATAGTGGTTGACGATGGTCACCCGCTGGGGCACCCTATCGCGTCACGCACGCAAGAAGTGCACCAACCTCGAACTTCATCCACTTCCCCCATTGCTATTCTCTTATTGCCGTCACTTCCGGCCGGTCGTGTGAGCTCGATCTTTCTACCTCTGAATAACTTTTTATTCTTATTCTCAATTCTTTTTCCTCATCCGTATATAAATGTATATAAATATATTTTTGCAGGTCCTGTGTGAGACAAAGGATATTTTTTGCCAGGATGCACGATGTGTTTGCGTGACTTTTGACCGAAACGATCTACTTCCTTTTACTTTTAGTTATTGCGATATATTTTCGCTAGTTATATATACTTCTAGAAGATAGAATAGGATAAAAAATGCGGCTTTCATTCTACTTTCTGCTTTTTTCTCTATACATTCATGGTTATATCGAATAGAGAGTGAGGTTAAAAGTTACTGGGGGATGTTGTTCTGATTCAAATGGCTCTAAGAGAAAATCAGAAAAAAATATAACTGAAGTGCGTTGTGAAATAGTAAGCAGGAGCGCGGCTGCCATTCCAGCATGGTGAGTAACATTCAGTGGTGTTATGTGTCATTGTATTTCTCTGGCAAATAAATGAGTGAGTAACTTGGTGTACGTTAGAATTAATTGATTTCATGTCATTTTATATTTGACATTCAACATTCGTTCTCTGTATTTTTGTATGGAAATCGATCGGATGTAGGGTGTTCTAACTCACCCTTTTCTAACTTCCAACTTGAAACTTCAAGCAAATGTCAAGAAATGGTCATATGGGACATGTGGCATTGAGTTGATAGATTATATCATGTCTACATAATTCCGAACTCAGTTCGATACTCGATGTTTACTCACGTATTCGAACTCTCACATATACGACGAATGTAGGTATTCCTGTTTTTACTAACAACGACAAATTGATATATAAGAATATTTTTAATTTCTATTTTGTTGAGTGGTTTCCAGAAGACTGCTTTCACGAATAATACTTATGAAATATTTGGATTTTTGAAGATGGTATTGTGGGCGGTTTCTAGTGTACTGCTTACGATCATTGATCGAATTGGCACAAGTTGGGTGGATTCCCAATTCTTCTTAGAGTGTAAGGAGACAGGGACAAGTAATAACTCTGAACTGTCGGTTCAACATCTGTGCTCCAGACAAGGGATTTTCCTGACAATGAAAACGGTGTACGAAAAATATTTTGAATGAGTTACAAACTGGAACGTGCCTGATTGCAAGAGGGACAGGATTATCAATTACTCACTAGGATTTATTGTATTTTAAATAGTGTGACCAATGACCATACTCAGGTATAGTTGTAAACAGTTGTGAACAAACTCAAATTTGTTTGTTCCACTAGAAATAGTGAATATACATATATTCATAATGAATTAAATATTTTCCCCCATCTGTCTTCTGTAGAGACGTGTAATAACATGCCCAGCGTGATGACACGATTCAGAAGAAATGACATTTTGATTTTCACTAGAATGTTTCTTTATGGAATGAAATGATACAGTTTATGTGAACGAGATGTTCAGTCATATGTATTATCGTAAGTTTGATAGAATCATAATACAATTCATTCATATGAAGAAATTGTCTCTGTGTGATTTTTCAGGTTGTTTAAAATGAGGTTTTCCAACCTCGTATTTCTTTACGTGTGTCGGTATGTGTTCATGATTTCAACGCCTCTCCAACTTCAATTCCCGATTATAGATTGAATGTGCAATTCACAGACCATTTGATAATGGATTTTACATACACATGTGAGTTTAATTGATGAGCGATCAGGAAGTTACGTACGTCCGCTTCCGGTTTCATTCGAGCACATGATTCATTTCTTGTTGAACAACAGGATGATGAACGCGTGAATAACTGCGATAGAGTGATAGAAGTGACGATTAACTGAAACGAAATTTGATGAAAAATAGATCATAATTGAAACGAATTCGGTTCACTTGGCATTTATTAAGTTCATTTAATTTCCATTCATTTCATGCGAGGATTGAACATATTAATTAAATGTATAAAGTAGAATCATATGTATATACATACACGTTGGATATTATTCAACGTGTGTCGATTGCAATTAGTAAAATTAATGGTGTTGCACAAATTAATACAGAGTGATATACATAAAAAATGTTTTTTTTTTGGATTCATTTTGCCATTGTGTATTATTGGTAGAAGTACATCCAATTTCATGCGAATTCAATTAATAATACGTAGGTAATTACATTCAAAATGAAATATAGACACTCAACGTGTTCCTGTCATAATCATTAATATTATTCGAACATCAATTTTCATTATGACTTTGTAGATCTACTGATTTGCATTTAGTCACTAATTGGAATTATCTATAATGAATATTTTGAATCGAATTAGAAGCAATGGATTTCGGTATTGATGCTAGTTAAATTTTGCCTCTGTTATTTGTTTAATTTTGTTAGGATATTCAGATTATAAAGTCGAGTTGTTCTGCATGGCTCACACCATTTTGTACATAACCATGACATGGCAAACAGTTCAGTTCCGGCTGATTCGCTGCTTCCGCATTCGTTTCCGTATGCTGTTTCCTGTTTTAATACAGCATTGGCCTGTTGCCTAGAGACACTGCTTATAACACGATGGCAATTGTCACTAGCCTGAATGCTCTCTTACTTTAACAAATATCCTTACTTATTTTTGGTTCTTGGGATATGTTGGATATTTTTCAATTGATTAACGATATATTAATTAATACGTTGCGTATAGACTGACATGACACTCATGAAGAATTCGGCGAATTGTCATGACGGTGAAAACAATATGCAGAATAGAGAACAAATGAACTTCGGTGAAAAGTTTCCTTTTACAGCACAACGTAGGAATTGTTCGTTTAGTCAATAAAAAGTTCATTTCAAAAGAATTTCAGCCCGTATGAACATTTATCTGAAAATAAATAGAGTTCTAATGGTTATCTTTTTGAGAAGAACTCAAATGGACAAATTCGAGGTCTCTACAAGAACTGGGGTAGGTATAAAATTATCAATGTGAGATGTAGAATCAGAGACTGTTGATGGTTCTGATATCGTTGAAGAAGATGATCATTCAATTATTCGTTTATTGTCGTGTAATGTAATCACTTCGCACTGGAGGATCAGTAAAAATTTAATATTCATGCATTGGATATGTATGGCGCGTTGATATACAGTCCTGAGAAACGTTTTGTCGTGCTGATAAATCCATTTATCCTATGGTCCTATTGGAATGGAATCCCTATGATTTTACAGAGTGCGAAACTGTCAAATTGAATGATTTTCGATTGGACATTAAAAGAAAATAAAGAAGTCACAGTTCGACAGCGTCGATTACACGAGGGAGACTTGGAAAATAGGCTGCATACGTTCAGAGAAAGATTGATTAAGATGACTGATCTTTATTCGAGTACGTTATTGGATTAGTGACTTGATGTTGGTGAAACTCTCACGGGTGTTTCAGTTTGATTGCCTGTTTGTGATTGATTATTGTTCGTTCAATTACGCAATACGAGTGAATTCATTGGTTATATGGGACTGATTCATAGATTGATATATTGAATTATCAGTGAATTCAGCTGTTACTTTTGAGATAAATCGTCATTCGTCTGATGAATGCAGAAAAGCCGAAGTTGCAAGAATGTTCATTTCGTTTTATGGTGGTATTATGTATGAAGTGAACAAGTACCATCATCGAGTTCAAAATACAGCGATCTATTTTACGAAATGATGTTGGAGTTGTTTGTACACCTCTAGAGTTGTTTGTGAGGTATCGCCGGCTGTATTTAACGAAAATTCACGTTTGAGATATTGTGTAATCAAATCAGCAGTATTGGCGTCAAATGGATCCATTATGCGCCCTCCCACGTTTCATAATGCTTTAATGTATTGGAATAGAATTAATCTAATACTGAAGGAATGAACGATCTAACCATTCTTATTCAATTCCGAGATGAATTTCTTATTTGTTACGGAATTTATGTTTCAAAATTTAGTTTTTCGAGATAGAAATATGAGCGAGCATCCTCGCGTAGGACTTAGTAGCATTCAAATTCTGAAATAGTGATCCGCAACATATACAGATGAAGGATAATTCTCAGTAAAGTTGACATGTTGGCGTTGCCCGAGGTCGCTCCGCTTCGATTTTTCCTATATTGACGTGATGGTTCGACATTAATCATGTCTGTTCGTAGAAGTTATTGAGCAACGAGAGAAGCATGTAGCATGTATTTTGGAAATCTTTCTGTTCGCACTCATAGGGACATTCATGTGTGTCAAATTGGGTTGGGTAAGCTTTCGAATTATGGCGTTGCGGTCGGAGCCAAATGAATATTCTGTTATATTATTGAATTTGACAAAAATATGTGTTCCATTCAGCATTGCTGTGACGCAACAGAAGTTGATATAACATGGAGTTTGTTCGAAAAAGTTTTGTGAATTATGCAGGGGATGAATAAATCAAATATACGATCGTGCCTTCGTAAGAAAAGTGTGGTGGACCATCAGTCATTCTATATGTATTACAAAATGACGTTATGTATCTGTTATGAAATGATCATTGGAATCGATTTGACATGAGGTTTGTGTCCTATGTGATCAATGCAATAGAACAATTCGCTGGTACAATCAAAGTTGTTCTTTCGAGATATGGAGAAAGAAAGACAAGTGTCATTATCGGTTCATCGGAATTCACGGAGTTTTCATCAATTTTAGTATTCATTTGTTCGAATTCCCTTCAATGAATCCAATGAAGGACTTTCAGCTTTCAAATAAAAAATAAATTCTTCATGAATTATTATGTGTGGTTGGTGGATGAATTCAGACTTCATCCGAAAATGCGTTCACATAGTTTTGAGGATTGGGCTGCGCATGGTTGACAATACAGTATCGAATCCTTTCCATGAACATGGAAACTGCTACTGAATTCGAACGCAGCAAGATGAATCGGGGTAGTTTTGAAGAAAATTATGTCGATTTGTTTGCAAAATAAAACTGTCTTCTGGTTTCAACAGCTTATTGAACCAGGATTGACATAACTCACGACCTGAGTTCAAGTTCTAGTTTGGGTACGCGCGAGATATTATTTTCCTAACACATTGTGGTTACTAACTGTGTTATTTACGATTAATTCATAGTCTTATGACATACCGCGTCGCTGCTTCGACTAATTAATGTTCATTTGTTTTAGAAAGATATGGAAAAAAAGGTTTCAAAGAATGGGAATGCAGAATATGCAAACAAGAAAATGAAACTTTGCAGCACTTGATGACACGCGATGAAATAAAAAACAAACTAAAAAAAGAAAGAAAAAGAAATCTACAGAACTGGACAGAAACTGAGGACAACGACTTTCTTAAAAAAAAAATAACCGAAACATTGAGGGGAAAAATTGACCAAAAGTTATGCAAGATCATAAAAGAAATTGAAAAAATCATAAAAGAAGAAGAAGACAAATAATACGAAGAAAGAAAGATAAAGACTACGATACGTAACACACAACAAAATAGAGATTGACTCAATAAACATGAGGAAGGGAGGAAGCCAAAGATTCAACGAAACCAAAGACCCTGGTTGTGAACAATTCCACGAGAGCTAACATAAAGTTCGGTAGAAACCTAAGTAGGTGAAAACGACAACGCCTCGAAAAAGCAACAGGAAAACACTGGTGATAATAGAAAATAGTAGGAGATTTTAGCAGGATAAGAAAAAGACTAGGAATAAGGAACCAGAGTAAAATTAAATAGATGTGAATAGTAAGATTGTAAAACACTTTGTAAGTGATACAATAAAGAACCATATATATAATGTTCATTTGTTTCGGTATTTCAATTATTTTGCCCCTCATCACAATGAAACGTGAATATAAATATGTTTGCATGGTATATAATGTGTGGTATCTTTGAATCCGCAATTAACTTATCTCGTGAAGTTGAACATGCAGGATTAATACGTAATGGAAGCATAGATTGGATGTTAATGAAAAGCGAAAGATATTTGTGGATGATGTGTGGGGTCTTTGAATACGGTAATGTTAAAATGAAAGTATATGATGTGGTAAATGAAGTGAATAAATAGATGACTCATGAAAGAGGGTTTGAAATAAATGGAAGATAAAATGAGTGGAGATTGGTTTTTTGCTTCTTAAAAGCTTGAGTTGTGTCAAAATTCCGCTTCCAAATGACTGAAAGCAATTTATTCTCATCCCGTTAGCTGTGCCAGATTGATTTTAATTTCCGATGAGTTCCATCGGATTGTGCCTGGATGTGAATGAGAGTGAGATTTATATTTTCTATCTAACAAAGTGTGCCACCGATTGAATAATCCTTGTTATATGTATGTATGTATATGTACGTGACTACTCAAATGATATACGTCAATCTTCTTGTGCGTTCATTGAAAAGTCTGAAACATCCGTGCAATCTCGCATTAGAACGGGCGAGTTGAAAATTTTTCAACCATCACGTTCAGACATTTTTATCCATCAATTTCGTTCTTCACACACATGTGATGTTTGTTTATATTTATATATATAAGCGGTAGAATGAGCAGGCAGGACAGAGAGAAAAATTGTGGATACTCTGGAATGGAATTGGAAGAAAAAGAAAATTACTGATTGATAAATTGAAATAAAAATGGAATGAAATGAAATAAAATGAAATTCTTTGAGAGAACTGTGAAGGTGAATAGATATAGATATGAAAGTACGCATCTCCTTGGGGCTCCATACGCTCTCCATTAGTCTTTTGCTAGGCCTCGGAATTCTTGTCGTTTACATTCCTCATCGTTTCCTCAGTAGCTTTTGTTTTTGCCTTCTTTCATCCTATTTATGCCCTTGGACAGATGATCAGTGACCTTCGTGTGTATTGTCGAGCATTTTTCTTATTTATCGACAATTCCCTACTGACAAAAGAGTTGAGAAAAGAGATAGAAGGAAAGGTTTCCATTCCTTCTATTGCATTTTTCATCTTCAACCTTTATTTTATATGGTATTCGCTATACAACCTCATTGATATTAATAGCGACCCGTCGTTTTTTCATCCAGATCCCGAAGAATGACGAATAAAACTAGTGTAATCATGAGCGTGAAAATATTTAGGGGTTGAGAAACTCAAACATTCATGGGAAGATATGAAGTGATTCATTGCTGCATTCAGATTGTTCATTGTAGACTTCTGGTGAAATGGGATTAGATTCAATGTCGTTTGCGATTGATTTTATTAACTCAAACTTTATTTTTCTTTATTTTTTCTAATCTTCTTGGTATACCTTTCATACTTATCCTTTCATTTTTGTAGGATATACTCAAATAATAAAATCATATTCTTCATCAAAATTTCGAGACAAATGTCGAATCTCATCTAATGCGTTCCGTCATTTGAAGAAGTCTGCAACTCTTCTGGAACAAATTCCATGTTACCTCTCCTAAGTATTTGTCTCGTTTTCATCAACATCATTTTATTGGACTAAATCCGTCGCCATTTTTATAAGTTGTGTCTCAAAAAGTGGTTCCACAGTTTCGATTAAACCAGCTGAATTTAGAACTGTCTGCAACGAGGAAACAATCTACCTACAACCCGCAACTCCGGCAAAACTCATTTCGATCGGTTTTTCCAATTATCTTCATTAATCCATTGGGTAGAGGTCGGCTTTCCAGGTACTTATATATTAATCCAGTATGGGGATGTATAACCGTATCTGATAGAGAAAGTAATAGAAAACAATTCAGTAAAAAGTGGAAAGAAAAGATGTTTGGAGGGTGTCCATAATATTTTTTGCATTAGTGATCTAGCTCTTATAGTTGAATTTGCTTTGTTCCGATTCAGTAGTGAGTTATCGAGGAAATCCAACAGGTCGTTTGTAGTAAAATTCCACGGCTTGAAACTTCTGATGTATAACACGATGATATTCAAGTTGTTTCCTTGGTGAAATTCGATGTTTCACACAGCGTAACTTGATGTACTTGAAATTTTACTGTGTTCTCTCATCGTAGGGAGATTCACAGTGTCCCATGAGAATATTCAGATGGGAGCTGGGTTGACTTCATATTGTTTTGCAGCTCTAGCAGGGTTTTTGCAAATGAGATAGATTTTTTTGTCTGTTACCGATATTTTTCTTCGTAGTATTATGATTCGTCATCAACTTGTAGCAACAGATAATTGATAAAACTCTTGATGTCGAATTCGAAACTGATCGCAAAGTCCGTCAAGTCCATAAAGTTATAGGTAGTCACTCACGTTGTTGTGGATTGATGTACTTCCTTTATACTCCAATAACATTGTTCTCTCATGAATCGCTGTGTCTTCAAATCTAAGAAGAGAGGTTCCAGAAGAATCGCTGTCAGAAAAAAGTCACATGGACAATGTGATTGTCACCAGAGTGGCAGATTGTTTAGACATGACTACGTAAATGGAATTGTGGGGTTGCGAGTCATTGATTGTGGGATGCTCTATGTAGTATATCAGTGTCGACAACAATTATTAGACTATCTATTTGACACTATTATTACCAGTAGTATTTTCTCACTCGCGAGAACCACGATGCGATTTGAATAATCGCTTTGATAATCATAGAGAGTAAGCACACGGGAATAAATAATCATCTCTTAATATTTCATGAATTAATCGACTTTCTTGATGAAAACCACCTCCATCTTCAGCTCGGATATTCTAAAGGAATTCAACGTTAGAAATGTATCTGTGCACTTTCCTATGAGAAATACTTCTGCCGTCATCATAAGGACATTTTCATAGGCAGTCAATTTAACTTACTATATTGACTGATTCGATCAGAAATTCATAGAGCGATAGGTTCTTGAAATATCATAGAATTAACGATCTTGCCACACTAACTTGGGGTGTGGAGTGGTTTTTTGAACGATTATCTTTCTTTATCTATCCGTACTGATCGTTCTCAGAATTATCGAGTTAAACTATACTTGGTATGCATATTTGTGTATATACGCCCTGTATACATCGAGGTATACATAATACTGAGCGTTTATCGGTTATATCAAGCAATTTTATGGCTGACTGGAACGTCATAGTAAGTCTTTGGTATGAGCAGCAATCGCTTAGAACAGCAGTTGTGCCCTCGTTTATTCACAATATTACATGCAACGTTTATTGTTTGTTGATAATCTATACATGGTCAAAAGCTCTACTTCACGTTCATAGACTGTATCATTCTCTACGATAATTTACTTCGTTTTATTTATTTTCCTCATAAATTTTTGCAATTGGAAAATTCTACCATGAAATATTGATGAATCTATTTTAAGATACATTATTCAAACAGTGACGATCAAAGGAATCGATCGAATTCTCCTTGTGCTAATTTTTTTTCCGCTCAATTTCTATACCATTCATGTTTTTTCTTCTAATAATTATCGTTGAATGCCGTCGTTAAGTTTATCGAGCGGTATGCGAAGGGCACTCGCGAGAGAGAGATAGTTTTTCAGAATGATGAATTATACTGCGATTACTATTTTTTATAAATGTCTGGTCTGTGACAATAATGAACAGTCGAAAAAAGTGTATGACAATATTCGGTCTATGATGCTACTATGCTTTTGTGTTTTTCATTCTCGGTTCGTTGCAATGTAAGAACGGCATAGTTGGTAAAAGTTGAATATAACTTTACAGTGCGGTGGTTGTTTCACCAGTGTAATTATGGTCGTTGCATTCCTATAGAAACTATATATACACGCAGTATAAGAAGCTTCGACGAGAAACCCATCGGCAAAGTTTCTAACCGCCGTTTCATCCACCCAATATTCGTTTTTTTCTTAGCATCCTTTTTTCCTCTTTATCTATGTTCACATAATATGCATGCAGTAAAGAAAAAAATGAGGATTTTTTAATTTAACAAGCACTTCCTCGGTGATTTTATGGATAAAAATAGATTGAATAGTAAATCAATTTTTCACGTCAAGTCTGTTAAATGAGGAGGAAAAAATTTATCTTGTCATAGTTATATTGTTGGAAAGTTTTTTTACTCGTTACTGATTCAGCGATACATTAAATTGTTCCAGATATCCATATCTTCTCGTCTTTTCTGTCGGTACTGCGGATTACAATAATTTTTTATTTCCTACTTAAGGTGAATTGGGAAAGAAAAGTTAATTCATTTTCTCCGACAACAAAGAAACACATGCCAAACATGAAATCGTACTTGAATTTACTGAAATGAAGTACAATTAGTGGTGTATCTTCTCTACCCTTTTAATTCCTTTGTTACATTCAATGATTCTATATACCTCAATCCAACATATAATGATGTTCAGAAAGAGCAAAGTTATCTTGAACTGAGAAGTTCTGATACATCGTGAGGGAAATCATGTGATTTCATTATTGAAGATATAGAAACTATGGGATTTTTCTTTTGAAATAATTTACTTTGATATACGAGTCAACAAACGCTCACAAACATGTAGAATATAGATGGGCATTGAGGGAAGATGTAGTAGGGCACGGATGACTGCATATTACTGAAAATCACAAGTATATTAGATTCACGTCTTTACAGATCGATCGTCTGCGCGATTCTATTTTTTCATATCTTACTCGCTAGAAACTTAACGCTAGGTTACAACATCTGCACCGCACATTTTCCAGACATTTTATACTCTACGTACTCTAACTGGCTTGCTTTTTTACTTCTAGTCCCATTGTATACTCACAGCTAGCTGTCGACCCTTTTATCTTCGTATTATCATTGTGATCCTATTTCCAACGATTTTACTTTTCAAATTTTCTGAAATAACTGTTAGAAGTTTCTACTGATATCCCAATACTACGATGCATTCATCCGAATTTCTAAATTTTAGTAGATGACATTATTCCATGTTGATGGGGTGATGACTGCTTGCTGAACATTTTGCTCCTTTGGAAGGCGCTTTTGAAGCTCGTGTCATTTTTTTTCGATCGATTTTCGGTTTAAAATAGATTCTGATATTTCTACCGAAATTCAGAACTTCTGTGTGGAATGTGATTCAAATTCATCTCTAAAAGTCTATAGTTGCTCGTTTCACTAAATTTTTTACTAGCCAGTGAATGAAGAATAGCGGATAGAATTCTATAATGTTCCGGATTATTCTTGTATTCCACCAGAGTACATTATTACCTTTCTAACTGACATTTCATACCTATAAAAATGTCTATCATCGAATCGATCAACTTTGCAAATCCAAGCGTTTTATTACGTAGCCATTCACGTTCCACCGAAAACGTTCTATATGTTAATAGTCTATATATAGGACGAACTGGTGTGAATAGTCACGAGAGTAATGAAAATAGTAACACAAAGAACGGAATGTTTCAAATGTAGGTTTCTCGTTCTCGAAATTTACCGAACGAATTTACTTCAAACACGATCCCATGGCATCGTGGTATGGAAGAGATTTAAAATAGCGCACCCTTTTCAGGTCTCAAACCCTTAATACGATCTGTTTAATGAAAAATAAATAAAATTGATATGAGTGAAATGAGAGAATAAATAAGAGTTTAATGAAGAGAAGATTCCCTTTCTCTTGAGAAGGCTACGTATAAAATTTACTTTGAGGGGAAGAAATTAATGACTGGATTTTGCTTGATGTGGATGAATCCACCCTTCAGATCTTTACATATACATGCAGACGTATACATATATCCACTGTTGTCTTCTTTTCCTTCCCTTCCACTTCGATTAATTGCGTTGAACGGTGTATTTCATTGCTATACCGAATTTTTTTCCACCCTATACCCTATCACTTTTCTACCCTTCTTACATCACACTCACACATCTCCATATAATACATAGGAAATTCCATTTTTGTTCCGGAATCAATAACGTCATTCACGGCTTTTTTCTTTTTTTCCTTCGGAGTTATTATGAACATATATAAAAAGACAAAAAAAAAAGAATGAGGCTTTGGGACGAATTTTTATTTCTCATCGGATGTATGGGATCATATAAATAATAAGGGGGTGATGTTACCTACGCACATATATATATATATGGGAGGGGTATTCATATTCATCTTTTATGATACTGGCTTGTGTACGACCTGATGAGTCGCGTTATTGCATGGGGTGTAAGCAAAAATCATATGTGTGGATAAATCAAAAGTTTTTCGTCTTCTCGCCATATTTCCAAAATGTTTGTTGGCGAACGAAGAGAATAAAGAGAAAAAAGGCGGGTGTAAAAGGGGGAGTGGAACAAATAAAAAAAATGTGTTGAGCCAGCAGTATGGAATTTTTTTTTTCGCATACTCTCCTAAAAAGAGTGGGTAAAATAGTTTATATATGTTATAAAACGTTTGATCTATCTGTGGAATTGAGATGTTCGATTTGTTATGAGCAGTCAGAATTTCCGGAGTTGCGGCGAGTACAAATAGTTTAGTTGATGTTGGTCTGCATGTGTATTTTACCAAGTAGATGATCTGCCAAATTATCGATAGTTAGTAAGATATTGATCGGTAACAATTTTTCGAAGGGAATACGTGTACGTGTTTCATCGATATCTCATCATTATTTGTATTGATCCGATGTTGGAATGGTTGGAGAAGATTTTCGCGCATATGATTTTGCTCATTCCATTCTCCAATTACGAAAAATAATTCATCGGGAAGTAGGTCAATGCGTGTGCGCGTTAGTTTGTGCGTTAGTGAGTAGAATGTCTTTGATGCAATACATAATGGGAAAGGTGAGCGTAGGAAAGTCACGAAGAATGCAACGATTCCTGCGCTGAGATGAAGACAGAGAGCGGGCCGAGGATGCGAACGAACAGGAGAGTGAGGAGTCTACAACTTTAACGTGATATCGGAGAGGGAGCGGTGGAATTTAGTACGGAAAAATTCTCTCGTGTTCTCCACCCACGGCATCTTTGTTTTGTCTATGCTGTTCTGGTTTTAATAAACACTAAAGTTTTAGATGAACATATTTTTCGAGGTGAAAATTGAAAAATAAGTCGACGAAATTACCAATTTTTATCATAAAATAAGAGTTGTCTTGTTTTATATTCATGTTCAGCTTTCACTATGAGAGCATTATTTTTGGAAACTTGGATGATTGTTGCAAGCGCAGAGTAGACGATGGAGATAACTAATAGACGAATAAAGTAGGAATAAATGAAGGAGGAAACAATTTATCTAGTTAATCTTAGAGTGACACGATTTGAGCTGCCAATATCCTACCCCATGAGATTGTATATCGGCTGGTGTATATTACTAGTAAATCGAATTCCATTGAACATTCGGATGGAGAGAAATTCTGGGCACAACGTACTCACAAACATAAACTTGGAGATCCAAAAAAAAAGGAGGAAATTTTCAGTGATATACAAAAAGGATCTTCCGTCACTCGACTGGTAGCCTCGACAGAACAGAGTAACTTCTTGTACATAAGCGCTAATATGTAATTCACTAGAGAGATCTCATTAATCTGAGTTGAACATGAAGCATTGAACTGATTTGCAGTGGAATACTCAGAGACGTATTCAAACTCTCAGTTGAACTTTCACTCTGTGAATTTAGATAGAAAAGGAAAATTCAATTTGCCAAATTCGTTAGTTCAAGATCGAAATAATGTTCGAGGTGTACGATTGAGAACATCTTCAAAATGTGATAAAAAAATATGACATATAATGGTGGTTTGAAACTCTGGTACTTATTCGTCATCCCTGTGATAGTGATGAGGTGATCAGTACGCTGCACAGTCGGAGTGATTTGACGATTCCTCTGTGTTCCACTTTTATTCCTCTCAAAATCGTAGTGTTATGTATCCACTTCAAAATAACTGAGTCCTGATGGTTCATTACCTTTTTGACTTTATTCTGATTGGCGATTCATTACTATTCAAGCTTTACGAGAGACAACACAATTGAAGTATTGAACTGGATTTTTATGAAATGTTATAATGGAAGACAGTAGAACGAAATCGAAAGTTCAACAATGATGATGCGAATACAGAATTGTATTTATATGCAGACATTAATTATTCCTTGAAGTAAATAATGAACTGGTATAGTTGAAGTTGTAACGCTTCGCACCTTTATCGTGCTAGAATCACTCTGCTAAATAGGCCAGATTAAATTTTTCTATTTCAACATGCAGAAGAAAGTTTTCTATTTCGTCTGTATCGACACAATTATTCTTGAAATGTCGGTAAGTGCACTAAAAGTGACGACAATCTCACAAGAGTAGAGAGTACAAGAGGTGTATGCAAGTGGGTTGAAGTAACAAACTTTACTTCACAGTGTTCTACTCCTGTGTTGATATACACCAACTGAATGACAATAACCAGATGCTGAAATGTCTGTCTTTCCAACAATTAGAAGATGCAAACATCATTAAATAAAGATGAAATTGTCGATGCATCTGATAGTTTTTTGATGTATACAGTTCATCATTTTCTTGACACAATAAAAAACCCACAAGACATAATGAAATAAAGCAAAGGTACAAATTTGAATTGAGATGAGAAAAAATGGTCAGACATAGAAGTAGCGCAGTATGATCATGGTCATGTGTGGTAGAGCCATATTGGACGCGAAAACGTGGGGAGGATAGAGGTGGATAGAATCGTATGAAGTCGAGTAGGATATCGGGGGTTCGGGAGCAGTCGGTGAAAGGATATAGCACAGTTTCCTTATATGTGTATGTTCACTGCAAGACTCTCTTCGTTGTATTGCGTCTCACGATGTGAGAATAAATATATCACATTATTTATTTATCTTGCACACGAAATAATTGATAGATAAAAAGAATGTTGAAGAAATCCTGGTCATTGGTATTTTGCAGCCACAATCATTCTCATTTCTATAGTGTTGATCTCCAATAATGCAATATCGATCACAGTAGTACGTGTATCATAGGAAGGCTTCCATGGAACAAATTTCGTTTTCAACCAATACCCCATTGTGTTATAGTGACAATAATATATTTCTTTTGAGTGAATATTGAGAGTTTATTTTCTATAAATAAATCCTGCAATGCCACTATCGTTCTGTTGGGGTATTTGATGTAGCGATGGAGAGGAATTTCAATATCCAGCGTTAAAGTAGACGGAAAAGTCGAAAGTGTTAGAGAGGTCTGCGTGTCGGAAGGGAAAAAGAAAAAAATGTCGTCACCCATTTGAGATTGCAATTTCATATGAGAAATGGGAAACATTTCTGGCTATTAAGTCATTTATTGCGAGGAGGTTCAAGCAGAATTCTACCAAGATAGAACTCTCCAATGTTAACTCTAATTTCTCGCTGTAGAAGGTTATGAGAAATTGAAGACGATAAAAATGTCCAAAACTTTCGCACATATCCTACATGTCTTTGAGAATCTGAATGAAACATTTTAATTTCAGATGCATAGAAATTTTCTAGCATCCGGAATATTTATGGGAGGACATCGCCTCCTTGATCACAGATATGAATTAAAGTTTAATTTTCCAGTCTCGAAACCGTTAGTGATTGTTCCTCTTGAAGTTCCACATTAACCACGAGTAAAGAAGAAGAAGGAGAAAAGAACAATGATGGACGAATTCCCAGATTCATTCTGAATCGGAATCCCTTTGATTGATATTTAGGTCTTCACCTATTTTGTAGAAAAAACGCACTATTCGCTCATTCTGTCATTCTCTTATGAAGTTTTCTATTTTCGTTACCAAGTATGTGCGTTGAGAAGTTGGATGAACGAACGCGAAAAATTCATATTTTCTCGTCCATTTTTATCCTGCCGTCTCGTTGTCATCATTGAACCATCTCAGTGAAACTTGTTCCTATTACTAATCTTTCCATGAGAATAATTCTCATGAATAAATTAGTTCGGAACAAACATTTCTTCTGTAATCGGATCATGTCAGCATTATTTCGAATGTATTGTTGGAGGAATATCGCAATCAAAGCGTTGAGGGATAATACAAATCGAATAGCAACATTAACTAACAGTCATCGAAACTCCCCTCATCAACTGTTTTCCATGAATTCCGGTACCATTCAAGTTCTATGCAACTAAGCCCAATTCGTTGACAATTTCATGCAATCTCTTCTAACAACTATCATAAAAAGAGAGAGGTTATCGATTTTTCGTTCTTCCTTCTTCTCCCTAGCTAATCTAACGGAATTTAATCTAATCGTACGTATGAGTCTGAACGAATTGTGAAGAGGGCGCCCTTGTCCAAGAATATTGAAGAGAGGAGACACAGAGGGTACGGCAATGGAGATGCAAGGAGAGAGATAAAGCGGGGGGGGGGGGGTGCATTGGGTCTTGGGGAGATCGTCTGATTGGAATTCGATTGTCAGGTCAAGCAGCTATGTTCGATTGGAATGCTTAGCAAGTCCTCCCCGATAATCCGTATATTCGAACGTACCATATCCTCTTCATGGAAAGCAGCTACACCCCGGATCTGTGTCAGAGAAAGAGCTAGATAGACCAAGTGCAACAAAGAGAGCAAGAGAATTAGGATTAATCCGAATATCTCGTGGTATATGTTTGTTGATTATACGTGCTTCTGGATACGACATTTGGTGTTGTCAACGCTTTTGCTTGGTGTCGTACATACGCTCCTGTACTCACAGCATAACCAGAGATTCGTATCGAGGTGAGACGCAGGATGATATAGAGGATGAGGTTTATTGAATATGGTGTGCATACATCTCGATTCAACATGATTGGTCGAACAAAGAGCAGCGACACCGTCCGTCGAACATCCTGATCGATAATGCCGGATGGTGTACGATGCATATGGATAACAATTGGTAGAATTGTCGATGCCTCTCACACAGGAAATTAACCAAGATTCGCTAATTAAACTTTCGGATTCGGCATAGATGGAAAGATATGTGTGCGGGTTGTTGTGCTCTGAGGGGAGCATCACGTTGCATTGAGTTGAAATTCTTATGCGCGGGGTAGGGTGAGACACCACAGGCCCCTCAAAAATGTGGTAAAAAAAGTTCCAAATTCGTCATCGAATCATGATGCTTACTATATTTTGCCAAGTTTTAGGCTGGTTCATGATATACGGGGCTCAATAAACCACCCTAAAAACTCGGGACAGAAAAATTTTTTTTTTCAGTTTCGGCTAAATTTTCGTGAAACTGTTCGAAATGAAAAAAAAAGTCAATTAATTTAAAAGATGAAAACCAAAGAAAGTAATGATTATGGGGGGG
>JABMBR010005225.1:0-17196 GCA_018881525.1 Meteorus sp. PSUC_FEM 10030008
CCCCCCCCCAACGACCGCAGGGTCAGTTATCGTTTAACGTTTATCCAATCGAACCATTATCCGGCGACGCATGTACTGTCCCAGCTGTTTTTATTCCATCTCCTTCTCCATTTTGTTTCATTCCCATTTGTTTTATAGCTATTATAAAAAAAAAACATAAACAATATAACTACAAATGAATACATGTATGATTAAAGTGTAAATTGATTGCAGAATTCACAACGACCAAAATGATTTACAGCCACGAGCAGGTTTGAGATGATCATAAAATAAAACAAAAAAAAACAAATGAATAGAGAGGAAATGAGCACGAGAGAAAGAGAGGGAGAGAGAGAGCAAAGTGTGCGATGAAGTGAGCTACAATAACGGTGACTTTCTGCGTGACCTTTGAAAGGACATTTCCCTGGAGGGTTTTTGTTTCTCTCATCTTGCCCTCGATGTCTCGTGTGCTCACACGTACCTCATTGGTGAAATTGCGTCGCCACTCTAAGGCAGTTCTATCACCTATATAGAAAGATATTGAGAATAAAAAGAAGGGTGGAAAGGGAGAAATGAAGAAAAGAGTGGATGAGGCAAGTCGTGCAGAAACAGATTATTTCTCTCAGAGGCTTTGGCAATCCAACGAGAGATAGAGAAAAAAAATTTTTCTATATATATATATAAAACGTTCCCGATTTTATTGCGGGACTGAGAGGGTATATTGGAATGCGTTGCTTGGCCGAGCATACGACGAATTTTTCTTGATAAAGTCCCCGACGACAACGAGTGTAAGTAAAAACCATATAAGAAAGATGAGGAAAAAGTAAGAGAGATTACTATCAGAAGAATGTCAATATCATTTCTGAATCTCATATTTTTATAGCAAACTTATATGAAAGATAAAGCAAAAATCAAAGAATATATTAAATTCTTTCAATTGATTCTTTTTTCTTGCAGTACTGAGAGTAGAGGTTATGAATTATGGCTGACTAAAATGGTCTACATCTACTCGTGAATCAACACTGTGACTACGAGATATGTTAACCAATGAAATGCAAGGCCAAATGGCAATGCGCGAGGTAGATCAAGTAAGAAGATACAAGTATGTATGGTGTATGTGAGTAAATACATAATATAATGTATATAGAGATATATGTGTTCATGTGAGAAAGCGTGAAGAAGAAACTCCCGTACAATTCTCAAATCGAGACACGCCCGACGCTGACTTGATTTATTCACATCACGCCGGCCAACCTCGAACTTCTCTCTCTTCAATTTTGTTTCACTTTTTTTATTCTGACACTTTTTCTCATTCTTTTTTTTACCATCATCCAAGATTTTCACCGTTCCCCTTTTCTCACCTTGCCCATAATCTATTTATTCTCTACTTTCTTCTCCTCTCGTTCTCCATTGCCATAACCTCTCTATCTCACTTTGGTAGTCGATAATCAGGCGGCTTGATGTGAATATATTCGCATTCATAACTCGAAGTTGTTTCAAAACCACGTGCTGTATAGCTATCATGTTGTTTCCTTTCTCGTGCACACACGAGGAGATTGATTGGTCGCACAATCGTGATGAAAGAGGTGGTTGGAGGTTATGTTGTTGGTTAGGATTTTCGTTGATACGTTGAGTGTGGGATTGGAGAGATATTGAACGGAACAAAAGTGAATGGAAGGAAAAGATTGTTTTTTCTTTCTCTTGTACGGTATTTATTGTGAATAATACCTTCCTCATCTCAAAGAATTCTCTCTCTTTGGTTGTATATAATCATTCTTGGTTTGCAGATGTATCCTGTATTGTATATATAGACACGTATAAGTGACCAAGCAGCAGCAACATGAGAGCACGCAACGTACAGAGTTTGCGATCTCATGATCGCATACCAACGAGCGCACGTTACACGGATGACCTCTCGAGATATCCGTTTATTCGTCGAGAGCACATCGGGTTGGACGCAAAGAAGAAAACGGAAACTGGTTTTCGTCGCGCATGCTATGGATGCCCACCTGTAGCACGTCGACGATGAGATAGCGACCACACTATTGCTCGTGTGTCTGTATTCGTATATATATATATATATGCAATGTGTTCTCTTTCTCTCTTTGTCGTTATTCAACATTGCTACTGCAGGCAATTGTCAGAGAGGGTGGAGTTAGGACACGTTGCATTGAAGTGAATGAAGGTGTAAAAGGGAGAAAGATGCAAATGCGAATGAGGCGTAGGCGGTATATATTATTTGCATTCACACAACCATTCGAATATATATATTTATCATTTTTTTTCACTCCATTGTACAATTTGTATACAGTGGTAGAATATTTTCGCAGTATAGCTCTGGTATATTCATGTATTTTCAAGCTTTGATTCGGTTACCTCGCGGCTGTTATTTAATATGCCCTTGGGTCTTTTATAACGCTCTGGAATCCAGCGGCCTCTAATTGGGATCCCAATACCTACAATTTTTGTTTCCTTCTTTTATTTTATATCCCTTTTTTCCGTTCATATATACAAGTCACATTTTATTTTCAGCATTAAAGCCACAGATGGAAGAAAAAGTTCGACGGAGTTATTTTATCTTTTATTCTGAAAACAAGAATAAATGCATATTCAATTTGCGCGTTTCTTCAGGATGAATATCAGGTATTGAAGTGGTTTACACACATACGAGATAATAACCGAGTTTTTTTGTTTAGTAAACAATAATCTGAATAACTGGGTTGGAAATATCAAGTGGACAGTTGAGTGGGAGCAGGATGAGAGGATAATGGACAGCTACGAATGTTGGTTGGGGCATTGAATGTTCCTTGATTTTATATGGAGTATTTGAAGAATCATATTCTACATTGAATGGAAAAAATTCTCTTTTCTATCTCTATAGTTCATTACTAACAAAAATTATTTCATGTCTTGTGTATTCTCTGGGTAAGTAATTCTATCATTCACATTCTTTCACCACTCTCTTCGTTATTTTCACTCATAGAAAGTTAGACAGAGATGTGTGCGAGATCTAATAATCAACAATCGACGTAAAGCAATCGATGAATTCTCACCACGTAAACGCGCCAATAACTTGTTCTTGGGTTGATAGGATGTGTATAGTAAGTCTTCATGGATCCTGTGGTGCACGTTTGTCAGAGAATTCGAAAACCCAAGTTTGGTATATATAAGAGTGACAAAGTTCGATGTATCTGGCAAATTCGATTGTGGTGAAACGTATATTTATATCTATATCTATATATGTACATGTCAGTTGGACGTGAATTGTGTGTGATGGGACGCACATTCACAGTGCCGAGGGAATCACGTAGAGAGTAAGGCGATGTTGAAGGGAACAAGATAAAAAGAAGGTTATTGGATAAATTAGATTCGTCTTTATTTTCATCATCTTTGAACATTTCTCTTTTTGCTTTTATTCAGACAAATGTGAACGAAGATGTAAGAAGAATGTTGCCAATAGCAGGACTTTCTATTCCAATTCCGAAGTCATGTGGTCATGCGATTGCTCTTTTGTCATATCCAAAATGGAAAATCCATGAAGGTATTCGATCATGTTAAATTATTTTCAATTGGATTATTGTGAAGATCAATTAATCACACATTTACTTTTTTTTGAGGAATTCAAGATAAGAATGTAAAAATGGTAGGGGAAGAAAAGTTGGGAGAATAAAGTGTGAAGGGAGGATAGAATCCCTGTGGCGCAGTGCTCGATGGTAATTGGTCTCGACTTTTCTTGCTCCTTTTATCGTCCGTGCGACTATTCATTCCTCTACCACTTCTCACTCCTCTGCAGCAACCACGTCATGGACTCGTCTTTCATACTATTAAAGAATGAAAAGATTTGAGTGACATCTCTCTCGCTCGCAGTCTTTATTCCGATACAGCAACGTATACATCATTGAAACTTTGCAAAAAGGAAAAAGTTTCGAATCAGTCGATAATAGAGGATGAGCGCAAGAGAAAGTCTGGATGAAAAATTGACGAGAAGGTTGGGTTTATTTCAAAATGGACTAGAGGGAGTTTGGTTATTTTGTTGTGTGTTTCACCCGGGGGTATTTTTCGTCACGTTATTTATCCCTGTGTGGGGACTACCGTTCCCGGTGGAACGTCATTTCCTGCGTCGAGTTCTGTGTAGTATAGACTTTGTTTGGGTTTGTAATTCTTTTTTTTTTCTCTCTTTTCCCTTGTTATATCCACATTCATTTTGTGAATAAAAGCAACGCTATATTCGATTCAATACAACGGGATAATATTTGATGAAATAAAACATCATAATATTTATTACAATTTGAAAAGGAAAGATTTTTGTTTTATAGAAAATATAATAAATATAAATTCATCATTGTATTAGGGTGAATAAATTTAATGAATACATGTGAGAGTTGGTAGGTGAAATAAAGAAATGAAAATAATTTCCGGTAGTGGTGAAACGATAGAGCAATATCTGTATTTGAATCAGTGTGGTATAAATGTATTTGTGTCGATCTCGTCGTGTTTCATCTCGTGGCACAATGTCACTCTTCGTAACTGTGAAATAAAGATAGAAGAAGAAAGATATTGCAAGAGAAGTAGATGGAGTCTCGTTTCCGTCACATTAGATTATCTTTTCTTGACTTGGGCGTTTTTCGTCGATTCGATAAATCGACTATTCTCAGATGAAATGTGTCAATAAAAATATTTATTAGCTTCTGCATTCAATTTCCAGACTCGAATGAATAAAAAGTACAGATGCACATTCCAATATGTATTTGAGTGTGTGTGTGTGTGTGTGTGTGTGTGTGTGTGTGTGTGTGTGTGTGTTTGGTGGTTGGTGAATAAATATTTTTTGTACCTCATGTTTAATTCTTTTTTATATAGCGAACGAATACGTTTGGCAATTTCGTTGCGCTTTCGCCAAATGTCCCCAGGGGGATGCACCAATGTTAACCAAAGTTAACCTCTTCGTGTTATTCACAGCTTCATATAGGTGTGTCTAAATATATATATATGGACCTGGATGCACAACTGGAAGGGTGAGAATAAATAAAATGCGAGAATGGCCATGTCATCGATCATATTTAATTGAAACCTGACACCCGTCAAGATCTACCTCTATAAATCTTGATCACTTGCTCACTATTTTTACAGTGGCTGTGAGTGAATAAACAAAGAGAAAAAATCGTGAAAACTTAGGGGTTGGTTTACGAATGAATTTGAACTGAAAAAAAGAAGGTGGAGCTGAAAGAAAATATGCGAGAACACGGAAAATAATAAAATTTATGAAATGCTATTTAGAGTAAGTAAAACAAAAAGGTTAATTTAACGGAAGTGACGAATGTAAATTTTTTTTTCTCTTCTACGTCTCTGTAGGAATGCCAAGCGCTATATAGTGTCAAGAATTTTCCCGCTTCAAACCCCATGCAGGGTTTATTAGTCTCGACGTTATGGAAAAATAATGTCGACAGGCGAATAATCCGTGGAATTCACTGGTGCGCGCATTCCATCGCCTGGTGAATTTAATACTAGCAAAATACATCGTGTGATTCAAATGCGTCTGGTATTCATAACATCATTATTTATTATTCAAACCAAATGGAATAAAAAAACAGGAGAATAACGAATAATAATACCGAGATGATAAACATTTTAATAACAATAAGAATATGAAAAATGTACCAACGAAATTAATAATTTCATCAATTAAATGCAGATAAACAGAACATGAGATGAAAAATGGCGCACTGAACAAGCAAAGCAGCAATCCCAAAAAAGATACCAAAGAAATATTAAAAAATAAAAAACTTTTGATATTCACTCAAGCGATAAGTACATAAAGACTCGCTTTCCACGTTTCAGATTTTCCTCTATCTCTTCCTCTATTTTTTTCTCCCCCCTCTCTCAACATATATGAAAAGAGGCTGTTGAGAGAAGAGTAGATGAGACATGAAGTAAAAGACAGAGGGAACGCAGGACATATATACGAACAGCGGGAGATCGATAGCTATCTCTTCTTCGTTTACATGCGTTTGAAGCGCCTGGAGTGCGCACAAACCCCAAGTGGTTGCGCACATACACAAATACATATACACACACCTGATATACGTCGCACGTTAATGACGGCGTCTCGAGAGTTAATGAGACAGTCCAATATAACTGAAGTAAAGAGAGATCACTGTGCGATCTGCGACACGACGACGAGTGGAATGAACTGATGAGAGATGAGGTATTATTATTTATCATTACCGTGTTAAATTAACACTCGATCAGATAATAACAACAATTTGTGTGTTGTCAAGGTGTCCATCGATATAGATATATTGAAAGAATTCATTTTTATTTTTATTCTCAATCAGTGTTTTATCCGCTATTTATTTAAAACGTTTTTTATTCCGTTTTTTTTTTTTTTTTCAGGTCATCATCGATAAATGTCTGATCAACTACAAAATAGTTACTTAACGTTTGAAATTGGTTGTATGAAAAAAGATGGCAATCATGCGGTGTAAGCTTTGCTTCAATCGTTTATTGAGAAAATGGAAAAAAATTAAACATTGGAAAAAGGAAGAAAAATAAATGGTATCGAATATTATCAACTAACGAACGAGTGTACGGAACTGGTAAAGCGAGTATATACCGATGCGATTACATTAAATGCCTATCAATTTCATTCCGGTCGTAGATCGCACATGCGTCTTGTAAATATGTATTTAAATATGTGGAGATGTATGTGTGTGTGTGTGTGTGAATGTACGGTTGGGTAAGATTTATAAAGCAACGCCGATCGTCCCGCAAACGCGATCGACACATTGAAGATATCGACATTTCATTTTCCATGTTGCATATTTTCTATTCATTATTTATTGCTTTTTGTCAATGGTTTTTTTATTTCTTGCGTTCATATTAATTACTCAGGGATTATTGATTAACTTGTTTATTAAGTTGGGTAGAAAATTTGTAGAGGTATTTTTTAATCGTTGTGGGAGACGATGGAAATGTATTTTGATATTTGTACAAGTGTGGTGAGAATACTTGAATGATTTAAATTAACGTGATGGAATTTATATTTTATTTAGATAAATTCGAGTGTTGAAATGTGAATTATCTTAGTCGATAGGTCAAGTTTCTCTCGCACGTGAAGTCAATTGTAGAACTTGACGCTTTACAATTTGAATATACGCGATTCAGCACACTTTTCAACCACTCGACATCGTCATCTTCAGTCAACGTTCAATTTTTCCCACTTATTCTCTATTCATACAATTTTTTTTTTTTTTTCATCTCAAAAGTTATTTTTAACTTCACATTCTCTCACACAAATTCATCGACCAACATCACTTCAATAATTTAATTTGTCATTTCTTTCTCTTCACACTTTCCTCTATTTGTCATGTCTCATTTTATTTCAATTTCATAAACTATGAGAATAAAATGTGACGGTAGTAGTGATACTACCACAAATAAATATTGTGTCTTCACTGCATTTTTTTCTTGTCTCGTTAAGCTTATTCCAACGAAACAAATTGAACGGGTTTCTCGCCTCTTCCTCGAAATCTCATCGCTACTGAAATATTTATAATGAGGCGCATCGTCGGGTGTGAGTGAATGCTGTGTTGAGAATAAGAGAAGGTGGAATAAGTTTTGCTCGATCGATGGCACGTCGTGATTGTCTCGACTTTTAATAACGGCACAGCCATGTCCAACCATTCATAATGACCAAATCTCTACGGGTGTCCACTCAAGTGAAATAAAATAATAACCATAACAATACTGAAACAATAAAAAGATTAATGAAATAAAAATCATTTTATTGCAATCAAGCATTGAGAAACAATATTTCAAGAATACCAAACCATTTAAATATGCAACGAATAGTTAACAAAAAATCTTTAGAATTTCATCCGATTGTCTCGTCAGTTTTTTTTTTCTGTACATAACCTATAAATTATTCAATCCCTTTGAAAATATATTAATCATGAATTTATACGGCAATAGAACGCCATTGAGATGAAATTCAAACAAATATCACGGTACTCAATTCAAATATTCTATAAGCTCCTTAACAACTCCTAATTGGTCGGATGAATATCCGGCTTTCGTCGTACCCAAAATGTTCAGTTGGTGCTTGATGGTGCAATGGAACTTGTGAAATTGTGCGCAACGATAATTGGACATAATCTCATCAAATATATATACACACACACGTACATGTGTACATAGTAATGCATTCAAATTCAGCTGATGCAATGCAGCTTAAATTCATCCATGTACCTGGTACTCCATTCATAACAACCAAATATCAAAGTTAGAGATTAATGGACCAAGTGATTAAACAATAAATAACTTGTAATTCATTGTGTAGAAATAATTGATGAGATCGTGAATAAAATCACAACACCCAGCATACATTTATGTATTTATGCAGGTGCATTAGACTGCATCGAAGATATCGCATGGGGTACTCCAAGCAACAGCTCGATCCCCAGGTGAGGAATAAATTAAAATCTTGGCACGGGGTAAAATGACCGGTCGTTGCTGTCCACACGGTAACTAGACACCGACAAGCTGGGAGTTAAACGAAGAAGAGAAGTCAAACTCTTCACTGATCTCCTCCAATCTTCACCTTTTATCCTCACATAGTCTTCGCCATCTCATTATTATCATTACTGTTGTTATTATTATCGTTACGACTTCTTGTTTCGCCCACTCATTCGCGTCGATAACGACACGCCTCGTTGATTTTATATTCACTAAATGAAAATAAAAAATAGAAAAATGAGTCTCAACATATTTTCTGTGTAAATTCAAGTAGAAGAATAATTAATTTGAATGTTTAATTGATTTAGATGAAGGATGAATAATTTTCCATGTCTGTTTAGTTTTGTTGTGATGCATTTTGTGATGTCAGTGTGAAAATTATTTTCATTCGTATCGAGAAATGGATGGATGAGAAAATGGGTGAGATACGGTAGTTGGTAAAAAAAAATAAAAAAAGGAAGAGAGTGTAGAGAGAAGAAGAGTCAGATGATGAACAATACCAATGAGTGCTATTCTTGACAATATGAACGAAGAGATTCAAAGAAAATTGAAGGAGTCTCCAGCAAGAGGCTAATATTGCTGATCCCACCACACATAGACCTGTATAAAGAGCCATTGGAAACTATGTGTGTGTGTGTATATCTGTGCAAACCATCCCTCGTGAAGATACTAAGTGGCAGGTAATGAATATGCCAACGTGTGCGAAGCGAGCACGCAAAAGAGCTTTGTACTGTGTGTATTGGGTTCAAGCACCTTAACACTGGATTATGGTTATTTCTCATGACTTCCAACATTTCCAACTTCCTGTAATGTTAAAATAAAAACGAAGAATTAGAAGAGGAATGGAAAAAGGAATAAATTGTTATGAAATCATAAATTAAATGAATGAAATTGATAAAATGTTATTGGAGGGAATGGTGTTCACAGTTTGATTGTTTTTTTTACTATTTCTGTATCAATATGTGTGTGAATGTAGGTGGAAGAACGAATGAAAGCGGGACATTGAGCAATGATGACTGTGAGCGAATCTGTTTGACGAGCAACCCTTGCTCCAGGCAAGGACTGAATGGTTGAAGTGAATGTTGGAAGCAAGAGCGGTTTGAAACTGTATCGTTTCGGTCACGCGTGCTAGGCAAACAGGGGTGAGAGTTTCTAATATTACCCGTGTGCCTGGAGCACCCTAACCTATAACTCACGCGTACAGTAAAACTTCATACATGGACCTTAATATATATGTTGTTGTCTTTCTTGCTTCTCTGTGTCTACTTTCGTATGTGTATATATATATATTATACTTACGTAAATGTGTTTTGACGTGTATACGTGCGTGAAATGATGCATTCAGGTTTCATTTTTATGAAGTGAAGAGTAAACAAACGTGTCGGAGTGCTTTATGGCGCAGTTGTGATTCCTTTCTCGCCAGCGTTTTACAAATTGATATGATAAAATTTCCTTTATGAGTTCTTTTGAAAATAATGTTGATTTTCTTTATTGAATTGATAGAACTAGTTGTTGAAGTGAAGAAATTTTTTATTTAATGATTGAGAAAGAATTGGATTTGTCTAGAAGTTAAATGAAAACAACTGTGCAAAGTTGGCATAGTACATAAATGAATTTATCTTTCTACTTTCAGATTGCGATTCGGTTGCTGCTGGTAATAAGAATGAAGACAGCACGTAGTCAAAGTTTTCGTGTGTGCCATTACAGGTAAAAGCTTCGGGGCATTTTGGAACTGGGACAAACTACGAATGACTTCATAGTCATCTCGTACAGAATATAAATAAAAATGTATGGAAAGAAGAAAATTTATATTGCAGATGGATATTTATCGTTGACGTAAAAACGTGTGGCAATGTAAATGAAAGTAGAAATTGTCAAATACGTCGAATTATTCATCAGATGTCTGCGTAGGCGAACAGAAGGTTTTGTGCAGAGGGGTTGGGTTGCATGTTTGAAATGCAACGCGGTTTGAGGTTATACCCGTATGTTCCACGACATTCATTCATCTATATAAATATATGTGACATGAGTTTAGTACAAAATTTAACAGTGTGGTTACTCACGCTTACAGGCCTTGCGGTGGGTGATTGGTTTGGTTGGATCTCTGTAGTAGCCCTCACGACAATAATGGCAATGTCTTCCGGCTGTGAAGTGTCGACATTGGAGACAAACGCCCCCGCTAACACGACCAGACAACTTGTACAATTCCACATTGAATCGACATTTTCGTGCATGGAGATTGCAGTTGCACACTGAAACCCCAAACAAAAGAACAATATAAATATCCAAATGTCTGCCATTGCCATTTTATCTCCATATTGATTTCTCTTAGTCAAATGATCATTATTTTATTGAAGTGATTCTTCAACAAGGAAACAAATAATCAAAAAGAAATAACTTCATGGTGGAGTTATCAGTGAAAAAGTGTATATAAAAAATATTTCAATAGCTTTTGAGGTTTATTGGAAGTATCCATGGCTCAAGGCAACCACAAGGGATAACAAAAGGGAGAAAAAAGTAAGATGGAAAAGAAAGAATGTGAGAGCGGTATAGGTAGATATATATATATATATATACACGCTCATATAGTCGTACTTGGGTTGTGCGAGTATACATAGTGCTCTTTCTTCTGGAGAGAAGAATTGAATTCATTCTGGGTGGTATGCGGAGGGACCGAAAGAGAACTTGAAGTACCGCGTCCTCTCGAGTATCATCGCTGTCACGTTTTCGTTCGTCGACTTTTTACCACGTTCCATCTCTTGCACTGTGTGGTGTCTTTCTCTACCACTCAATATAGTTTTTTTTTTCTGCACACATCGAAACGATGTGAAAAGCGAACGGGCCACTGTCGTGTCGGCAGTTTTTTTCTGCTGCTTCTTTTTATGTATATAACCACAAGTGTAATTGAGAAAGAAGGATCGGATGGTTGAAGCGGCATTTAGATGAATTGTACACGTGTGTATGTGTGCGTATACTGATACAGTTATGAAGATGACATGTTCCTTGATGTTTTTTAAATAATGTTGATGCAAAATATATTATAGACACAGGTAGCAGGAACTTCAACTCCTGGTTGAATTCAAAATAGAAAAGAAAAGAATTAAAAAAGGAATGAAAAGAGGTTAACAAGATAATTGCAGTGGCTATTTGACCATGGCAATAATTTTCTGTATACATGATAAAATAAATTCACCAGTGAAATATCTCAATCAAGATCAATCGCTGATGTCTCGATCATTATATTGTGTAATATAAATAAAATTTTTTCGGGCACTTGGCCGTTGTGCGAATACACTGACAAGCTCGAATCGTTTTTGTTGATTCCTCTGTTATTAAAGCCAATCGTGTTGCATTCAACCTTCAGGATATTTATTTCGATGGTGATGATGCAGTGATGATGATTACTATTTTTATCATCCAACGATCAAGCGATGATCGATGATGGCATCGACATGTCCATACACCTCGCACTTTTTTCTCACATCATATTCGCTTTATATATTTTTCTTTCTTCTTTTTCCTCTGTTTTTACTCACATCAACGTCCTGCTCTTTAGTCGTGTGGTCTGCTCTTTTATTCATGATTCGGGGAGGCCTGTCGAGTGTAACATCCCCTTGAGAGCCGAGGTAAGCGCCTCTGCCTCAGATTTCTCACCTCTTTCTTGATAGCACCCACATGCTCACACTCGTTTTACTTCGCCGCCAACATCTTTTATCGTCTTTTATATCGTCGTTCTCCACCTCGTCACTTTCGTGCTACCAAAAACCACATGGACCTTATCTCTTGCGCTCGCTCACTACTAACGAGCTGACAGGGTATCCACATAATCCCCAAGGACCACACGCTCTTTTCTATACACTCAAAACACGAGTTAAACTATATAGATGTTTTATATATAGGTGGATAGAGCGAATGGAAGAGGGCAATAGCAAGCGGTGAAGTCAACCCGATTATCGTTTCAACCTCGGATAAGCCACCATGTGAATCGTCTGGAATATTCCCTTGGGCCACACATCCTTTCAAAATATAGTTAGGACATGGCATCCGATATCTTGTTGTGTAGAAGAAAAATTTATCTGACATGAAAAAAGTAATTATCGAAGATAAATAAATGGACAACACAAAAAAAATATTTTTGGGAATTAAATGTCAACAATTTAATGCCATTTCAGAACTTAATGAAAAATTTTTCCTCTCAGACTGGGATTTATATTCCGGATTATTATTC
This sequence comes from Meteorus sp. PSUC_FEM 10030008, assembly GCA_018881525.1. Taxonomy (NCBI): domain Eukaryota; kingdom Metazoa; phylum Arthropoda; class Insecta; order Hymenoptera; family Braconidae; genus Meteorus; species Meteorus sp. PSUC_FEM 10030008. Next base: position 12,719 of record JABMBR010005225.1, read on the forward strand.
GAATGATGTCTCATTCCATGACGATTAATTCATTTCAATAAGAATGAATAATCGTTATTTTGTCAGGTAATAAAAAAGAGGTTAGGAGACAATTATAGGTTAGGAGAGGTGATAATAATAGAAAGAGAAGTTTAATCGTGAAAAAGGGAAAGGATCAGTAATATAGATATTATATCTATCGCGTGTGGTTATATATTGACTGTTTCTATTTTATTCGTCCCACCTTCTTGTCATCATTCTCATTTATTTCTCTTCACGATTCAGCTCTCCTTTATTTCCTTATACTTAATATCACTATACAACCTTGCGCCATCTACCGATTTATTTTAGTCTAGTCTAAAACAAAATAAAGGTGTGGAAAGAGACATGTATCTCACCCTCTTCCTATCTTCCTTCTGCATACCAACATTTCTTTTTTGTTATCGCTTCCTATACCCTCTTTTGTTTTAGTTCATTCTCTCTAGTTGAGTATTTCCAAGCGTCTACTCGTTAGTGCACTTTAATTCTCTCACTTACTCGTGCATTTTATCACGACACTGGGCGATAACGGCTCGTTGTCGTGACACTTTTATAAATACAAAACTTGGTTGTTGTTCGCTCACGGTTCGTTTACTTTGCGACATATATATTGATATTTATGTAGTGTTGGAGGGTGTACGTTGAGGAATTGTTGCATTCACTCGAGCGTAATAGTTAACCTAAAATTTTGTTTTCCAAGTCAGAGTGATCTTGTCATGACAATTTAGTTGCAGAGTTGAATGAATCGATTGAGGAATTTATTCATCTTGATGTATCTCTTTCATAATTTTAATATAAATGAAAATATTTTAATAGGTTTAATTAAAGTTGTTGGTATGTGTTACAGGTTAATGGTGATATAATCAATTTTATGTTGAATACTGTAAGAAGCCGTACAGTCACTTGAGACAGCTGTGGTACGTGCTTAATGTGGAAGGGATAAACGGATTTTAGTTGGATAAAATCGAAGAAAAATTCCACGTACCGTTTGGTTAATGAACCGATTTTAATTTTGAACGGCGCGACGCCCGTGGAATAATTAATTAAACGGCTCGGGTACAGGCGGCACCCTTTGCTGTGGTTTAGTTGGTGGTGGAGATTGTGGGCGAACGTGCAATGAAGGCAGCTGCACACCAGCCACAGAGAGAAATGAATGAATGAACCAACCGACAAGCAAACGTACCAAGATGAACAAGAAGGAAGAAAGAACAAAGTGAGTGAAGAAGAAAAAAAAACGATAAGTTGTATGCAAGTTATGTGTACAGTAGGTGAAGATGCATCGTACTTTCCATACTTTTCTAATTTATCAAAGCGTGTAAAATTAATTTTTTTTCTTTCCGCCATAGGGAAATCATGGACAAATTGCGTTCACTTAGACTGAAGCGACTTTGTAAGTTTTTCACTATTTTTCACCACCAACTGTTATATACTTACACTTTATATATATACCCTGTGGTCTGAATATAAACTCTTGATGTACTAGTTCATAACCGCAGGAATATAATTCACGGAAAAAAATAACTTTACCAATTTATTTAAGAGAAAACTTTTGCCCATTTTGTGACTCGTACAAAATGACAAATGACAATATCTTACTTTATGACAATTATTTTCTTTTTTATTACACAGACGAAAAATGATGGATAATTCACGAACTATCCCAATTATTCATCATGACAAATTGTCATCCGCGAGTGAAATGAGGATTGAGTGTACATTTACAATCATTCAAGTCTACCAGTATCAAAACATAATTACACACCAAATTAATTCGTGCTAATTTCATACAATGCATTCACAACTTGCCCTTGTATGATAATGATGACTTTCACTGCAACAAAATGAAGAAAAAGGTATGAATGAAAATAAAAAAAAATATCATTGATATCTACAATCCATTTCATCACGTAACTGTAATTCACAATGTTAATTCTTTAATTAGAAACGCGCCAGGCGACCCTTCAACACATTACTTTGATCGTTGGATAATGACCGAGGCCATTTATTCATGTCGGTACTCCTTTGAGGTGTACAAGCCACATATATACAGATATACAAACAATTTTCATTCTCTCTCATTCACTTCATCAATTTCATTTTCTTTCTCTCATTTCAACTTTATTTTTCACTCAACTCAGAATTATTTCATCGTTATTAACCGTACGCCAATAGTTAAAGACATACGAAAGCAAAGACACTGGATTGCACATTTTTCTCACTCACACACGTTGGAATTTTTCATTCTCCCTATTCACATCCACACACACACACACACATACAATACGATTGCAAATTATTGTATATATAAATTTAATACCCCATGGTCGATACAACGGAAGTTGTCGGGACGTAGGTGTAACTCGAGAGATGAAGAGAGAAAGCAAGTGAGGGAGAGCCTTGGGCTACAAAGGTGAACACCTGTGCAAAGCCCTGAAGAGAAGAGTCACATCATATATATATATATACATCTATACACCATAGTGTGGTTCCCTTATGACTTTACGTTGCGGCGTGGCTTTTATCGTCATTTTTGATTCGTTGTGCTAATAATATTTCATGCTTTAAATTTTTATCTTTACCATCGTCATTAAATATATGAACACTCGCATATTCATAATTATTTTTCATTTCAGATAAAAATAGATCTGGTGAGTGTGTTGGATGTTGTACAAGGGTTTGACGATGAAATGGAAAATGATATTAAGGTTGACTTTTCAAAATGAAAGCAGAGGAAAAGAAAAAAGCGAAGGTGAAAGAAGTGAAAGAGGTTTATTTAATAAACGCCTTTGAATTTCCTATCATCTTTCTACCTCACACGGTTCATGATGGAAAATTGATCTATCATGCTGTGCTAGCTGGCATGTTGTGCACCACTCATGACCCTTGTCTATGTATTTATATATGTGAGTGTGTATTATATGGCTTCTATTGTGCCGTAGTGTTTGGGTCGCTTCACCAGGTCTGAAGGCACTCGCTATACATTAAATGGATTACACGACATATCTTCTGTTGAAAATGAACAAGAGAAGGAGAGAAATAGTAGGGTGAAAGGGTGTACGATGTTGCATCGTGCGAAACTTAACTCGATCTGTTCAGGGCGTGGCGTGCTATATATTGAAGTGGTTAATTGATCGAATTATACGCTTTGTCTGGACCAATAATAACTATCAACATATATACACATGTAGAGAAAGGACGAGACAGACCCAGACGTGGACTGAAAGTATCGAGAAAAAATGGGTTATTTTCATATGGAGAATAATTACACTCGTGAAAATCGCAATTGTCAATCCAAATTAAAATCCAAACTCTCATCATTTCACTCACATCCTCAAATGTCAACTCGCTACGATTTCAGGATTTATTGTCAATTATCCAATTTATTCCAGTTTATAATGTAGCAACTAATAATATTCTTCATTTATTTTGCTTCAAATCTCATCACGAAATCTTCATCACAATTTGCTGATATTTTCCTCAATGAAAAATTCGTAAATGCAACTCAGTTACGGTAATGTCTCATTATAAATATAAAATCAAAATGAACGGATACAAAATTCACGAAAAGAGATAATAAGAAGAAAATTGCATTAGTATTATTCATTATAAAAAAAATATTGAATTGATGTGTGCGCGCGAGCACACGGGGCAATTTGATGAGGACAGCGAGGGTGGAAGGTTGATTTATTGACGGCAAATTGCTCGGTCCAATCTGCGTCTTCGTGATGCGTCCCCAGTGTATATATACATATATACATATGGGTCCCGAAGGGCATCCGGATTCTCGACGGATTCCGAGGCGTGCGAGTCGTGCGTGCGCCACACGAGATGATGAGAGAGGGAGAATTAGCAGAAAATACGATACAGAGAAAGATAGTTGAACTGAGCAACCAAGAGTGATAGCAAAAGAGTAAGCGAAGCCCTGCCGAGGGTGCAATTAACCTCGGGGGTCACCCATCAACAGCAGCATCGGCAGGCCTATCTCATCCACTATTTCTCTCTCTTCAAAATTAGATCCAACATCCTATCATTTATATTTGTGTGTATGAATTGCCAATGCATTCAAACAAGATGATTTCAGAAGTGTTGATCAAGAAGTCCTGTTCATTCTGTCCATTCATTTCTCATGCCACTCAACAATTCGCGATTTTATTTTTATTTTTATTCCATCAAATATTTTTTGTATTAATTCGTCGAATTTATTTTTATTTCAGAATAAAATTCACGATGAAAGAAAGAACTGGAAGGCAGTTGAAATTAAAAGGAATATACAAATAGGCGAGTGCTAGTCTGTCAATCGCATGTACATCAGCAGAGGCGGTGGAGCAGTGGTGTCATCACGAGACACGTGTGAAATTCGAAAGCGTAAAATCGCGTTAGTGGCTTATGGGATTATGGGAATTAAAATGGGTCCGCTACCGCATTGTGCCGCGTATGTGTATGGATGTGTATAAATAAAT
>JABMBR010005226.1:0-17192 GCA_018881525.1 Meteorus sp. PSUC_FEM 10030008
TAACAATATAAAATATAATGAAGGGTGATTTTAGTTATGACGATAATTTCATAAAATCAATTCATAAATCTGCCGCGCTTCAATTTTCAAAGTTACATATTAGTTTTAATACTCTCTTTGCTATTCAAAATTTGTAAATATATTTGAAATCTCAATTGTTAATTATAATCTATTGAAGATGAACGGAAGAATAATAACAGCCATGAAAATCTGACCCATGATATTTTTATTCACCATGAAGTTTCTGACGATTTGACCCAATATCACAATCATGTAACTTCTCATATTGTTAGATATTTGAATCAGACGTGTTGATAAGAGAAATGAAAACGAAACCGGCCGAATCATCCATTCATGTGAATCATCAAAAATAGGAAGTTTAGTCGAGAAAGAGAACACGGGGATGAAGTGAGGTATGATTTTCCCTTTTATCCAATTATCAATCGATGTTATGTTGTAAGTGAAACACGAAAGTAGGATCAGGGAGTAAGAAACTAACAACTAACCAATGAAAATGCATTGAAGTTGTGTATTTGTCATCGAGAATATTTTAGCGTTTCAAATTCACATTTATCAGTTTCTGAGTGTTTTACGGTTTGTTTTGTCCTCATCACAGTTCTGTTTCGAACTCGAGGAATGTCATTAAAAATTAGCAGAAGTAGACGCAATGAAATATGTGTGTTGTCGATGACGTTCCGGTGCAATTAGCGCAGTGTGTTATTCATAGTCCTGTTATTGTTCAATATTCTTCAGCTCCTTCACCTTCGCCTTCTGCTGAGTCCATACCAACTTCTTCGTAATCTTTCTCAAGAGCTGCCAAATCTTCACGTGCCTCCGAAAATTCTCCTTCTTCCATACCTTCACCCACATACCAATGGACGAACGCACGTTTAGCGTACATGAGATCAAATTTATGATCAAGACGTGCCCACGCTTCGGCAATAGCAGTAGTATTTGACAACATGCATACAGCACGCTGTACTTTGGCAAGATCACCGCCAGGTACAACAGTTGGCGGTTGATAATTGATACCAACTTTAAAACCAGTTGGGCACCAGTCTACGAATTGGATCGTACGTTTAGTTTTAATTGTTGCAATGGCAGCGTTGACATCTTTTGGGACGACATCGCCTCTGTACAACATACAACATGCCATGTATTTCCCATGACGTGGATCGCATTTCACCATTTGGTTCGCTGGTTCAAAGCAAGCATTGGTTATTTCAGCAACTGACAACTGTTCATGGTAGGCTTTTTCTGCTGAAATCACAGGCGCATACGTGACCAATGGGAAATGTATACGCGGATAAGGTACCAAGTTTGTCTGGAATTCTGTTAGATCGACGTTGAGTGCGCCGTCGAAACGCAATGAGGCCGTGATAGATGAGACAATTTGTCCAATCAATCTATTCAAGTTTGTGTATGTAGGCCGTTCAATGTCCAAATTTCTGTGACAAATATCATAAATTGCTTCATTGTCAACCATAAATGCGCAGTCGGAGTGCTCTAAAGTCGTATGAGTTGTCAAAATTGAATTGTACGGCTCGACAACCGCAGTTGATACACGGGGAGCTGGATAAATTGCGAATTCAAGTTTTGACTTCTTCCCGTAGTCAACTGACAGACGTTCCATCAACAGTGAAGTGAATCCAGATCCAGTTCCACCCCCAAATGAATGGAAGATCAGAAAACCTTGAAGTCCGGTACATTGATCGGCAAGTTTGCGAATTCGATCAAGTACCAAATCAACAATTTCCTTCCCAATTGTATAATGTCCTCGAGCATAATTATTTGCTGCATCCTCTTTACCAGTAATAAGCTGTTCGGGATGAAATAATTGACGATATGTGCCAGTACGAACCTCGTCTGAAATTGATTAATACGGAAAATGAACTTTATATTGATAACGAGGCAATAAACCCGGTAGAGGGATTTGATTATTCAACTAACCAACAACAGTAGGTTCTAAATCGATGAAAACAGCGCGTGGAACGTGTTTTCCGGCCCCAGTTTCACTGAAGAACGTATTGAAGCTGTCATCACCACCGCCGATAGTTTTGTCTGATGGCATCTGCCCATCAGGCTGGATGCCATGTTCAAGACAATATAATTCCCAACAGGCGTTACCAATCTGGACTCCAGCTTGTCCAAGATGAATTGAGATACATTCACGCTGTAATAAAGTAAAAGAAAAGATAAGAGAAATGTAAACTTGAAGTAGGGACCCAATTGTAACGAAGCTATAGATGGATACGAATCAATAACAAGAGGTGAACGAATTACTAGAACTCGGATAGGTCTGCTTGACTGAACTCTACGTTTTTGAACACGGAATGAACCCAGTATTATGATGTAGCAGATGTCAAATTATGCGAAACTCGAAGAAAATCACGGGACAACTGTTCATACAAGTCGGATGACTCATACTTTTCGAATTATTTATCGGAATGAATCAATTCAACCGGCGTATGAAATTTCACGAGCCGGCGTTAATAACCGTCAAACAAAATGGCTGTTGTCAGTCACTACCACGGGCCTAACGGCGTGTACTTTCTTCAATTCGTTAATCATTCATAAAGATCAATATCATCATCACAGAATAGAAATAGCCCTTGAACTTACCATATTGTTAGTTTTGTTTTCTTTTTACAAAGTAAATTCACGGAAAAGTTATAGTTGGCGGAAGCAGGCGATGAAGCTTCTACAAACAACTCCTAAACCGTTTGTCGTACGACTAATGGGCCTTCATGCAAACGTTCCTCTTTTATACCCTCGGTAGAACATTGCGCATAGAAATGTTGATTCGTCAACCGCGCCCGCGATTCGCGCTCTCATTGGCTCCATTTTGACCGCAGTACCCACCAACGCCAGCTCGTCAACGGCCATCGCGCATGGAAAATAGTACCTATTATTTCAATTTTTTGTTCGCAATTGTCTAATATCCTTTAGAATGATCAAATAGTAGGGGAATAAAGTACTTTCGCGTAGAATTTGGGGGCATCAATTTTGATTGATTTTCCATTTGATAGTTGCCCCTTAACCGTGAAATTGCTTTAGTAAGGATATGTTTGATATTTTGGTGCGATTATTTCAACATGGATCAATCATTTCCTGTTCGGGACGAGGTGTAATGTCATCTCATTTCTCAACAGGATATATTAATTGATCTATCTACGAGCATCGTACTAATATGAACTTGTTTTAAATCTTTCTATGAAATTTTATACTGATAAACAATGGAACGATAGTACGTATCCCAATGGTATATCGCATTTCCATTCGCGCAGAGGAAATAGTCCACATTAAAGCATTGGATCGATTCATCACTCGCAATGTGACATCACAAAGAAAGTTATCCAGAGTCATGCATATATATGGTTGTTGTTTTTTTCACCTCACTCAGCCGTCTATTTTTGGAGAAATTTGTCTCCCACAAATAAATAAAGCAATACCAGTGGAATCTATAAGAATTCTCCTCTCATCAATATATTGTTATATATGTCTGAATTTGGAAGATTAAGTCCCATAAATTTCTGACAAATTCATCTGTTTTTCAATTGAGCGTGATTCAAAATAGTCAATAGTTCCAATGATTAAACTACCATTGAGCTTCTCATGAGCATCTTTCTCTGATCATATGCTTCCCACTAATGTCAAGCCCTATATTATTATCAATGGATCAATGTTTTGTCTTCTATGTGAGTATTTGTACGTTTATATCCAGTATTCCGGGTAGCCATTAACTTTCAAGAGATATTATATATCACCGGAAGGGTAGCAGCTGGCTTGCGTGTGTTCATAGTCAATTACACCTGGATATTTTCGCAGGAGTGTGCTTACCGAATCGATACATTTTATTTATTTTGTGTTTCTTTTTTAAGAAAAACAATACGCCGGAAATAATTTGGACCGTTGATAATTGCCTTGGTGAACTAATGGAGCGTATAAAGACAAGATATTACAATGTATCCCTCATATAAATAATTCGGACACGTCATAACCATCAATGAGACTTCATCATTCATTATCGAATATAATAGATAGAGTATCTGTATGATAGTATCTTTTGTATATGGCGGTGAAAATGACATCAAAACAAAAGAATGATGCGATTAACTGGATTTTCATTTTGACCATGAGATATTCCGTCAGTGAATGTATACAATCCGCCATCTAGTGATTGCTTAAAGTATTAAGCACAACTTGAGTTAAGCCCGGGATAACTCGAGTGGTTTAAGCTATCGTTGATTGACTACCGAATAATAATGAGTAATTGCAAGTGGAGAACAGTGTTATCCTATCAATCTTTGATCAAATTTGTTCAAATCACTCTATATGAACTATCCTTTGTAATTTTGCTACGAAGTATGTTGAAATTATAACATAGTACGCATCTTCCACATATTGCTTCTATGTTGCGAACCTAAGAACCCTGGAGTATGGATTTCGGTGGCAATCCATTACCAATTTTAGATATTGATAAATGAGTTATGCGTGATGAGAAAACCAACTTTTTGTAGTCCGTGTATATGATTTGTGTGATGTTATTTTGCGCATGCCAGTACCGCCGAAACGTAGAATTTCTTCACCTTCCATAGCAGCGCGTGCGTCTGAAGCACGCATGTACGACGTGTATCGGTGTATTGCAACACCGCACGGGGCCGAGAAAACTGAGACCAATAGAAAAAGTGCATTGGGCGCGCGCGGCGCTATGGTAGGGGTAAAAAAATCCCACGTTTCGGCAGCACTTGCGCATGCGCAGAACTGCTAGACAGAGTGAGAGACATTCATGAAAGCGTCGTCCAAGCTATTTCTCTCGAGTTTCAGCGTTCAACGGCACGTGTTTGTCTGTGAAGTCGCTATTACATTTGATTATTTACAAAAATGGATTCTCCTGGTGAAATTAATGGATCCAATGAAGAAACACTGAGAGCCTTTCATGAAATGGGTTTGGATGATCGCATATTGAAGGTTATACATGGAATATTTCATCTAATTAATGCTAACTCTGCGTATCGTACTTGAATCGTTTTTGATTAAATTGTCATTTGAATTTTTGAAATTTCCATTTTTATTATAATACTTTCGTCATCATAAAGCTCCAACAGTGTACTACTTTCGTAATCGTTGAGTGTCGAAGGTGTTGTAGAAGTTGACGATGATAACGTATTATTCTGTTCATCCAAAATCATTCGCGTGAGCAACGACGTGTTGTGCTCGCAAAATTATGAGGTTATGTCAGATCAAGTACTTAACAGCACATGTTTGCTTTGGGAGTCGTTGATTCATTTGATTGTTCATAATAAAAAAAATGGTGAAAGCCTTTCATGAGATAGGTTTAGACGATCGCATATCGAAGGTGATCCATATAAAAATTTTATTTGATCAATACTAATTCGGTAAATCGTATTCGGGTTGTCGTGTACCAGTTTGGTATCTGAATTTGCAGAATTCCAATCTATGTATCATACTTCCATCAGCACAAAAGCTCCAACAATGTGCCACTTCCATAATCATTGAGTGTCGAAGGTGATGTGGGAGTCGACAATGATAACATCATTCCGTTCATCAAAAATCAGTCGTGCGAGCTATTTCTTAGTGATAATAATTATTCTTTCAAAATAACAAAAATATCGTAGATTGACATTGGGTTGCATGGCATTGGCACTTCATTCAATAACTATGTTATTGTAGTTCAACAAGATGGTTAGAAGATTTTGACTGCTGTATATGCCTAAGATTGATTCATTGCGTTTTTGCAGGCGATAGCGAAACTAGGGTGGAACGAACCAACTTTAATCCAAGACAAAACAATACCGTTATTACTGGAAGGCAAAGATGTGTTGATCAGAGCACGAACAGGATCGGGAAAAACGGCTGCATTCACGATACCATTGGTCCAAAAAATACTGTCGAACAAAGAAATGCAGACAAAGCAGGAGATTAAAAGTGTGATATTGGCACCGAGCAAAGAGTTGTGCAATCAAATTTTTCGGGTCATTGTGGACTTGACAATCAAATGCTCCAGAGAAGTAAAATGTATCGATATAAGTCCTCAAGTTGAGTTGAATACACAGAAACCCTTATTGGCTGAGAAACCTGATATCGTTGTGAGCACACCGGGCCGGATTTTGCAACATTTGAAAGCTGGAAATGTCAAATTGACAAAGAGTCTCGACACACTTGTGATTGACGAAGCTGATTTGGTAGGAACCGATATTTATATTTATTTTGGTCTGAAAATTTTACCAACGCTAACTTCATCACAATCACGTTCTTAGATATTTTCATTCGGTTATGAAGACGAAGTGAAAGCTGTGTTGGGGTATTTACCACCTGTTTATCAAGCAGCTTTAGCATCAGCAACATTATCGGATGATGTATTATCATTGAAAAAATTAGTTCTACACAATCCAGCAATATTGAAACTGGAAGAACCACCATTGGCGCCACCATCACAACTAGCGCATTACAGTTTAACTGCTGAAGAAAATGATAAAGCAGCTATTCTATACGCCTTATTGAAATTACGCCTCATCAGGTAAACTTGTCTCCGATTCAACCGCAAAATAATTTTGACCAATGCTTACCGATTATTTTTTCCATTTATCAAGGGGAAAGAGTATAATTTTTGTGAATACTGTGGATCGATGCTATAAATTGAAATTATTCCTTGAACAATTTGGAATCCCTACATGCGTTTTGAATTCTGAACTGCCAGCAACATCAAGATGTCGAGCAGTAACGCAATTCAATACAGGAATATACGATATTATAATAGCATCAGATGAAAAAGCTTTGGAAGAAGTAAGAATAGTGCTCTGGCTTTCTTTTGAATATGATTGATTGTCACTTTTATTGAAAATACATATCGTTTTTTTTTAGCCGCACGTAATTAAGCAGAGATCCAAGCGTAGGAAAGATAAAGAATCCGGTGTGGCGCGCGGAATAGATTTCCAATTCGTTTCAAACGTTCTCAATTTTGACTTTCCCCAAGATGTGAATTCGTATGTACATCGTGCAGGTCGAACAGCTCGTGGTACGAATCAAGGAACGGCATTGAGTTTTATTTCTATGCGTGAACGACCTTTCTTAGATGAAGTCGAGGGGCAACTAAAGCAGAGTTATGGTCGTGAAACGATATTCAAAACGTATCAATTCAAACTGGAGGAAGTTGAAGGTTTTCGATATCGTGCGAAGGATGCGTGGAAAGCAGTAACAAGAATTGCAATCCGAGAAGCAAGGCTAAAAGAAATAAAACAAGAGGTGTTGACTTGTGAAAAATTGAAGAGCTATTTCGAAGATAATCCACGCGATCTTCAATCACTGCGACAAGACAAAGCATTACATACTGTTAGACTGCAATCGCATCTCAAAGATGTACCAGAATACATTGTACCACAATCGTTGAAACGATTAATTAACTTTGGCAAGAGGAAACGGAAGTTCGATCGTGAAACCGCGAAATCTGGTGCAACTGCTGTCAAATCTCGACACGAAGCACGTATATCGAATCCATTAATCAATCTTAGTATAAAAAAAAGGAGAAAATGAGTGGTACAGCCATATTTTTTACGTCTCTCGTTTTATACTGTATCCAAATGTAATATATAAATGTAAATTATAAAGTTGTTAATTATAGTGAGTTTGTTATAAATTTTTTGTCAATTTTTTTGGTTTAAATTTGTCCCTTACACAATCATTGAACCCTTCACGATTTCTGGCGAGTTCAATCGCATAAAACTGAATTCGCGTTGTTAAAATACTATTTTGTTCAGAATAATCGCCTTTGCAGTCAGCACGTAGCAGTGTTCCAGTACTATAATCTTCGACTGTGCCCTTGAACTGTTCGCAGAATGGTCTCCATTTATTTTTTCCTTCAATTGACTTCATTTCATCTTCATCAATCACGTCAATACGTAAATCAGGAAATACTTCTCTGAATGCCTTATAGATCTGTTCGTCGTGTGGTGTTAATTTCAGAAGTTTCGGATCGACAGAGCACAGTATCTGGAAGATATGCATATATATTTATGAACTGTTAATTCAATCATGCAATGTGTTTTGAAATTAGAAATAGATCGTCATTTAGCAGTAACTTACATTAAAATATATTTCAGCGTGTTCAAATGCCTTCATAGCCCACATAGCTTCAATTGTAGCCTAAAATACAAAGACATTATCTAATGAACCAAATAACAGATAAATTAATTGTTCTATTGAATTTTTTTTACATCATTTTCGAATTCTTCCGCTGGCCTGGATAAAACATTCGATCCTGCGAGCAACTGATCTGCCGTCTACAAGTAATGGAATCAATAAATGATTATTCGTTTAAGTCGAATATTAGTTACAATTGACTACAAAAAATCATTCATTGTCGTAGATTATAACCACAAATACATTTCAAATTGTTACATCGACTGATTGTTTATGTTGAATATATTTGTGTTCCACTACTCATATATTCTTTTATTGACTTACAATATTGCCGATGTGTGCCATAATTAATATTTTATCAATAAGACTTGTAAAATATTTAGTTAAAATGATTTGTTGTGGGTGGTTCACATCCACCACGTGTATGCACTGAAATCACATTAATTTCTATACATGAGTCCAGTGCCCCCATCTGCCCTCCTCCGTTCGATTTTGAAAACGTGACGGTGCGCGGAGCGTTGATTCTTTCGTCAAATTTTGTGTATTTATGTTGCATCGAACATATATTATTAAGTATTGATGCTCGCGGTATAAGAATTCGATGGAGTCAAATCGTTCAACAATTGCGGTAAACACACCAAGTGATAATATTCAAGAGAGTGCATTACAATTAGTGAGAGACATAAGATATGGGTAAGATTGCAAAATGATAATATAACCTCAAAATACAATATTGAATAGATAAATGGGGTTTGCTCACTTCTACTTTTTTCTTATTTAATTGAATTGATTGGAATAGGAAACTGAAAGGAACATACAATATTGTCGTAGCGACGATTAAGGTTCTGAAAGAAATAATAAGCAGCGCAAAATGGGCAACAGCGAAGTAAGTTAAGTTTCATTATTAATTTGTTACTATCTTCATGTGGTGGATTCAAAGCTTGATCTGGTTTTCTCATCAGTTCTGTTCATGAAATGGTATGTAATTCAGGCATTGGGTGAGGTTTGAACGCTTATTGCTCCAGAAACCATTGAGAAATAGTTGCTTCGATATCTACGGGATAAATTGAACTGGACAATCTTAACATGGATGTTTTGACAAATAGACTGCCCCAAAAAATATCTTATTCGGAAGTTTCAGTTATTTACACAGACTAGATATATGTAAATTTCCACTGTACAAATATTCTGCCTTGTCTCAACAATTGGAATGTTTTTCCTTCACTGCCTTCGTACTGGAAGAGAATCAAATCAAAATATCATTGTTATCTGTTTGAGACGCTGAATGTCATAAGAGTGGGGCGAAGTTATTGGCTGGTTATGGAATTTTTGGTAATTGAGCTCCAGATACGAGCGTTCAATCTCTCACTCGAAACTGTACAAGTTCACGATGTCGCTAAAATCGTATATAATCCATATGTTTCACATTGATCATCTCAAATATATTGTACTAGATTGAATATCTAATGATATATTCAAAATTTGTCATCCATTAGAGAACTCATGGGACTCATTACATTAAATGGGAAATATTTAATTGAAGCAGTTCCACTTGAAGCTTCAATTGGAAATATGGTGCGAAGAATATTACAGATTATTAGAGAAGAATACGGCTCAGAACTAAAGAATAAACCGCAGGAGGCAAATCCACAAGAATCTCTCCACAAAATTCTCACTTCAAGTGGTGATCAAGTCATCGATTTCAATGTCATCGTGCCCACTCTTAAATCTGCATTAATTGAACATGTTAATGAGTTTGAAGTCGAATTAGAAACTTGGTGAGTGGAAGCGATTTTCAGATATCAGTTCTGTCTTGATAATATTATGAACAGTCATGTATTCCAGTTCGGAGAATGTTATCCAACAAGCATCTGAACATATTCACTCAAATGAAATTATTATGACACTGGGGAGATCGAGAATTGTCGAACAATTTTTCAAAAAAGCGGCTGAAACGAGAGCGTTTGAAGTTATCGTCGCCGAGGGCGGACCATTTTTGAGTGTAATTATATTTCTCAATCCTTCCACAACTTGTTTCGAATTATGAGAACATGGTGATTGTGTGTCTAAATCATTCCAGGGTCATGAAATGGCGGCGAATCTCGCCAAATCAAAAATAAAAACAACATTGATTTCGGATGTTGCAATTTTTGCTATGATGTCACGTGTAAATAAAGTGATAATAGGAACACATACAGTTATGGCAAATGGTGGTCTCAAAGCAATTACAGGCGCACATACCGTTGCACAGGCGGCCAAACATTATTCAGTCCCTGTTATGGTATTAATGCCTCTATACAAATTATCACCTCTTTATCTATGCTCTTATGAGCAAGATGCTTTCAATAGACATGTAGCTCCTATTCAAGGAGTTATTGGTGGCGCGAACGAACCATTGATGGAAAGAATTCAGGCGTATAACCCAATCTTGGATTATGTCCCACCCGAACTCGTCAATTTATTTATAACAAATACGTGAGTATTCGAATCTTGTCATAGCGTCGCAAAATTCACATGTTACCCAACGTTGATTACATATCGTATTAAAATTTTCAGGGGTGGTAATGCACCTTCGTACATTTATAGACTGTTGAAGGAGCTCTACGATCCTGCTGATTACGAATTGTGAAGATGTTCTATATAAGAATATAGATAAATAAATAATTAGTATCTTCGATTAGCACAAAGAAAAATATAGTTTGGTATATTTTGTATTACGATTAAAGTGTTCTTAAGTGTAACATTATTGATTTATTGAGATATTTTTCAATAGGGAATTATGAGTATCAATCCGTATATCACATCCATTTATTTACACTGGTATAATATTTACAAGCGCCAATTTCACTCTTCTCGCTACTGATCGTTGATCTTGATTCCTTTATGCGTAAGGGTTCCAATTGCTCCCATCTTCTGGATGCAGTGAGTTCGTAGCTAATAAAATAACATCCACAATCCACCATACCCCTAGTCCACCCAGGGTCAACAATTTTCCAACTGCAGTTCCAGTTTGTCCTAGACAGAAACGATCCATTCCCAGAAACCCCAACAGTATGCTGTATAATAAAGTGAGTGTGAAATAATGTCCACTATATTTAACACAAGGTACACCTCCACGTGGAAATGTTCTTGGACCGTAGCACTCAATGTCTGGTAAGACTGTACAGGATACTTTGGTTTTCTCTACGAGATCATAAACGGCCCCACCAAACTGGAATCGGATAATATTGGTACATTCAATATCTATTTGTTGTTGAGAATATAATTTGAGTTTCAGTTGCCTCTTTTCTTTCTATAGAAATCACCTTGACACATCCAAAAAAATCTGCTTCCTCTTTCGCGGTTTTATTTCCTTTGTGATCGATTGGTTCCTCACATTCGATGAAATCGACTGGTCTGTAATGAACAAGGGGGTACATAGTTCATTCCAAATAAGAGTAATTCCAAAATTATTGGGAGTTTCTTACAAAAATTTACACATAACCAATGGACCCTCTGGACGATATTCTTGATTCTGATCATTACTTCTATTCACTGGTGTCAGAATGAGAGAATTAACCGCGGTACAGAAGGTACTAATCAACAAAAATATCAGCATCGTTAATATTATATTTAATGTCCGATCATATTAAGTTTCTGATACACATGCGACGAAATAATGAATGAACGTGCACAACACAATAAGAGAGCTCATACGTACATCACGAGTATCTCGTATGCATCTTTTGGTTTGCATTTTCGGAAGACGAGACCCATGAATTCACTACTCATGTAGACGCGATAATCATAGTAGGTACCGCGATATTTAGGGGGCGATAGTGAGTACTTACAAGATAGTCTATCACGTGTGCAGTTGGTGGCGCGTGTCAACTGAATTCTTCGAAGGTAATGTTATATTTGCTCTCATTTCATTCTGATAATACGGGATGTTTATTAAAAGAAATGTATCGATTATGGAGACTATACAGTGTATAGTCTCCATAGTATCAATATTACATATGTTGCTGATATCAACGCAAAAAAGGATGATGATGAAGAGCATGAACAGAGTACTTAACGAAACTACGAGAAGGCAGAAATCATCCTAAAATTGAATGACAATAGATATCCGAAGCTACGACCTCGACGGATCCGAATTGTCGTATATTTACAATACTTTCACAGTGGAAAGGATCGTGAAGCTATGGTATTGCAGTAGGATACCGATAGTCACGGCAGAATACGATAGAACTATTTGAAATTTGCCGCGTCTCCGCAGTATTCTACCGTAAATACATTCGTCAGGGTCATTCAGAACATATAGACCATAATTACAATGATCTACTATAACACATCAAGCAACGTTATGATGAAACTGTGACAAGTGCACTGTAATTTCATCATCGCTTCATGGTAGCTTGCCGTGTCTGTATCTTCCGGTAGAATTACCATTGCAGTAAAATCACGGTATAATACGGCACCGAACGTGATTTCTGTAATTCTACCATGGTTCGGTTCCGTCAAAGCGAGGAAAAATTCTATGCGAACTAAACGGAATCGAAATACGGCGGTCCCTCGCAGTTTCAAATAATTTTTTGAACGAGAGTAATCCGAAATCGTGAATAATTTCGTTCATCCGAAACTAGTTGAAACCGCTTTCATGATTGGTACTTCTGTGATTTGTTCTCCTCCTTTGAAAATATTCCATACAATTATAACAATGGGAATGATTTCAAAGTAATGGACAAACTTTTTTGCATAATATTAAATAGTAAGACAATTCAATGTCATGTTCGTTTCTGTAAATCATCATTACATTTTATTGATATTCCTACAATGCACAAATATTGGATAAGTCATAACTTCTAAATAAGTACAGTTCATCATTAATAACGGGACTTATGTGTGCAGCGGATACACATGTACAATGTATCATCCCATAGTGGGATGCGTATAAACAAACCAGACATTCGTAGCAACGTTGTTCTGTTCATTGAAAGCGGAGGTTATAAATTTTCTATGACAGTAGACAACTTCTGCATTATATGTGCATGTAAGATCGAGAACCGCTGTAATTTCAAGATTTTCTCTCAATGTTCTTCTCTTTGGTTTTTTATTATTTCCCATATCCCCAATGGGTTTTTCTTGGAAATCTGTGAAGCCGTTCTCAGACGAGGAATGAAAGTTTTTTCATCCTACTCCAAGGTATATATACTACATTTTGATTTCCATAACGTTTATCTTGAATACTGCACAAACAATCACTTCGAAAATTCACAGACATTAAATAGGACGTATCATGTGAATGCAGATACGGCATTTCAAAAAATTCCGTCTAGAGTAATATACGTATATACAAATTCTCCTACAAATATTATTCTCATTGCGTCGCTTTTATTAACCTATTCATCATGTGCACATGCGGAATAGTGTCCTTCATAATGTGGTTGGGAATGAGGTACTTGGGTATAGTGTTACTTGTGGTACTTGGGCATACACAAACTGTTCTACAAGGTGAGACAATATCAAGTGTAATGAAGATGTCCACAGTGAAAATTCACGGTGTATTCAAATTATTCGGGATTTCGCACCGAACTGTAGCGTTCGATATTTTCTGGGGTGCGTTCGGCGTCGAAAATCAACATTTTTACCGTGATTCAACATTCACAATTGAAATTTTATCATTATTCTCTGAATAATAACTACGTATACGTTAACGCGATAGGATTGGGAAGAAGGCATTTAGTATTCTCCAATTGAATGTTATCAAGTGAAAAGTATCTTCTCCGAATTCTCGATCGTAGCACTGAAAAAATCTGTCCGTTCTCTCAATGGAATATGCATGTAGCGCCTAATTTCAACAACTTGAGGTAGGAACGAATTCCGAAAAGGCTCATACGAAACTCTCTCGTGACTGAACTCGCTCGGAACTCTTTCGTAATCAAATTGAATAACTGATTCTATCGATAATAATGTCGAGTAATACGATTTAGGTGGTGCCTTCTGTTGATCGTAGATGAATTGGAATTGAAATTGATGATTTCATACTTCATTCGATATACTGAAAATGCTAATTGAAAGGTAGTTTGGGGTAAGGCAACTCAAGACCAGTCAGACAATATTTTGACACTGTCTTCTTTTCTACAAATACTCCTTTTGCGGAAATTTCTCAACGCAATTTGCGAATCAAAAAATGTCCAAAGACACGTTGTTGCAGAGCAGACCTCATTCCATACTGAAGGAGTCTGTCAATACTTCAAAACAAAATTTCCAAGACCCTTGTAAACCCGTACGGGATCACCCCGTTGACAACTCTTGGGTACATGACGTGAAAAAAAAGAGAAAAAAGCAGCAACGAAACTGAATGTTCCATTCGATATTTCTAATTGGAAGAATTTTTGTATCATCCATGTGCATTCTCTCTCAATGCTGAAATTTGCTCACCTTGTCCAAATACATAAAAGAGATGATATAGAGGATACGAGAGCATTCTATTCTTGTGTCGAAACATCGCACATTCTGATTGTTATCAATTTCTTCGTGTGATCCTGATGGAGTTCAGCAAAATTGTCAAGAATTTCATATGAACTCATTGTCAAACTAGAAAACTTAACACACATTCTGTGTATCCCGGAACTTAACATCTACCCCATCATTGCATAAATTGAATACCTGCGGAACTTTTCATCAAGTGCCATATTTTTAATGAAGCTCTTTGACTCTTCGAAGTTTTTATAACCTTTTAAGAATTACTATAAATATTGAAACGGTTATTACGAAATTGAGGTATAGAGACGCACATACGAGCTCATAAATTCATATTTGGAGTGTACCCAAGTGAGGTAGTTGATACTTTTATAACCAGAGAGTGATGATACGTACATATCACAGTTGCATAGAAGTTTTGCAGCAGTCACAGGCAAGTGTCAGTTGAATTTTTCTATGACAGTGTTAGACGAAATATGTTTGGCGATCCACTCCATCAATTAATTAATATCTCTATGCATGAAAATTTCGTAACCATTGACACAAAGAAGTTCGATGATAAACAGTATATATAAAGTACTTTTTACCATGAGGATTTACGTTGCATGAAGTTGTCCATTCATTGAGTTGATAGACATCCTTGAGCAGCGGATTTTGAGATGGAAATTAATGGAAGAAGTAGACTGAATATGAATGCAATAAGTTTCAGATCATATGTATAACGTCTTCTTATTATCATTTTACGACTAATTTAAAAAAATGTATATTCGTAAGTAGTATATTCGTATAGTTCTCTCATTCTGATGTACAAGTTGACACTCCCATTTTGAGGAAGAAAATAGCAATATAAGATAACGCTATCCAGAGTGAGAACATGACAATTGAGATCACAATGGAAAAGCCTCAAAATATATTGTTAATAGATCCATGGGGGACAGATTTGAAAGCTTTAATTCGTTTTTCCTTTGGACAGGAATTGTCATACCGAGCTGATGAGAATCCGCTCTCTTGGCGACTGCACTGCATAGTTTTTGCCATCCTAATAGACATTCTTTTTCAAGTGACAGCACACAGTGATTTGTGTTTAACTTATAACGATTTGAATGATTGAATCTTATCACCGAAATATTGGTGCGCGGGAATGACATGATTCATCCTTTCGAGGAGTCACGATTTAAAGAAAAAATCTCAATTCATGCATTTTCCATGTTGCCATCAATACTGCGTGTCATTCGAGGACCGTCCCTCTGAATATTCCAGCAAGTTTTTTGTCCTTCCTCCATTTTTCTCTTGAATAGTAGAAAGCCTATGAAGAAACTGCAGATCAATTGTGAGGTGAATTCCCATGCAATCTTCGCGCCCAATTGTTAGGAAACTTCTTCGCAGTGAGAACAATTTTCAATTAATTTTATTCATGATTAAGAAATATTATATTGATCAGCCAGAAGGACACTTGTTTGTTCAATAGAAACTAATCCAATTCACGTTGTCGTCGAAATATGTTGCAACGGGGAACAGGAGAGAGTTCTCCTCCGTTGAAATGTGGTCGCTCGACGGTATGATCTATTTCTCTGAAAGAAATTTAGGTTAACACAAAATACAAAATTTTGCAAAGCGATGTATCACGCGTTTGATCGCATATCCTCACCGCTTGTCGGGCGCCAAGTGACTTATGGCCACTACTCGTCAATAATAAAAAAAAAAGGAAAATAAATGAAACTACCTGAAAGAAAAACTCTTAAGGGTGGCGCTCGGAAAAAATAATTGTTAACTCAATAATTCGCGTAATAATAATAAGAGAGTGTTTATTCAATGAAACCATATTAATTGATTATGTTCGCGCGTTGCGCGCAATCCCAAAATATATATTAGTTATTCCATATGATTTTGTGATGAATTATAATGAAAATGCTATACGCGTTTATCCTGTTATAATCCCCGACTATACAATATTCAGATTCTATATTATTATGCCGCGTTAATCTATACAGGATTTACATTAGTATTCATTCGTACATTCATCCATTCATCATTATACCCGTGGCTCGCAGGTGAGCGACTCGACACGCGTATTGTACAGCGTTTTTACTCTATTCAAATTGCGAAGTGAAGCAATTAACAATATGCGATGCTCACCGACACCTTTCTCTGCTTGGGACAATGGCAATTCGTAGTCCTTTCCAATGCGGGTCGCGTTGGTCCAAAACTCCTCAGTTGCTCCTCCTGTTAGTTCCACAGTAAGCGGTGATTGCGGCAGCCAAGATTCAATCGTTCACAATGGTGATATCCAATAATCTCACTCGATTGCACTTTAACTATCCTTTTGGTGATATACAAATGTGCGTAAAAGATACAAAACTGTACTCGTCAGAGTCTCAATAATAAGTGTTGTGTTGGGCAGTGCATTGCGCTCAACGCGTGTGGTCCCCTCCCTTGACCTACGACAATGCCCGAAAATCTATTCGGGACTATTGTTTGTCTATTCGGCCCTACGAGCCACTCACTCATACCTGCACATGCACACACATACTTTACATGATATGGAAGTTGGCGTATAGGCTCGCATA
>JABMBR010005227.1:0-17191 GCA_018881525.1 Meteorus sp. PSUC_FEM 10030008
ATAATTTTTTTTTTTATCATTATATTTCTTTACGTCATTTTATTTTTCTCCACTGCCTTTTGTGTGAGAGTTAATTGACGGATATTTACCGGTTAAATTGCGTTTATTAGTTTAAATTGCTATTTACGTCTTCCGCTCTGAGCGAAACGGTAATAAATATTGAAGTAAAAGAGTTAAAAACTTTCACTCATGACAAAGGTGATACTTGAGCGTTGTAATTTTTCTAATGTTTTGTATTTTACTTACATTCATGTGTGTATTCACATATCCATTCATTGTCCAATTTATTCATTGTTGTATTACAATATTATTCAATTCATAAATATAATCTTACTCACAATCACACGAAAATATTTAATACACTTGAGCAATAAAATTTGAAATTGTATTATTAATTCGCCAAATCGTTTTCGTTTACTCAGCACTTCGTTTCACCGTATGATCCACTTCCAAAGTTATTCAATGATACGAAAGAATAATTTTTCAATCATCATGAGAATGTAAATTGATGACTGCGACGGATTTTTTATTATCCAATCGGCATTTTAGCGACAGAAAAAAATAATACAAAAGAGAAGAACGGAGATAGAGTGAAACTAGAAGGAATAAATAACGAAGAAATAAATTATGAAAATAATTGAAATTCTATTGAAGCATTTGAAGAGCAATTTGTTTGAATTATTACTCGTTCGTTCACCCATTGTCTTCCACACTTTATTTCTTCGTCAACGATAACAAGACATGTGAAAGATGGTAAACAGGACGTTAACCCCATTTTCGATATCGAAACTTTGAAAATAATTGCTATAGAAAATTATTAATAAGCCGTTTCACATTTTATGCTCCTCTACTATTACTCACTGTCTCACTATCTTTCATCCTCACTCATGGAGAATTCAACGGGCAATTAATCCATGTATGTATATACATCAACTTGCTATTAAGCAAATTGCACGCAATGAAAGAAAAAAAAATGTTAAATAAATAAACATATAGATAAAAGCAAATCAATATTTTACTTGGTGATAATAAAGTTGAGTAATAGACATTTTTTTTTCTTTTCCTACAATATTTTCATTCGCAATCGTGTGAAAATTACTGTCATTTATTAATGCTCGAATGTCGTGGTGTGTTGGTCACTAGAGATTTGTCAAATAATTTATACGTAATGTATATTTATATTCATATTATACAGGGTGGTTTGTATGCATAGAAAGTGTAGAAATGGAAAAATGATTTTATCGCGTGTATCGACTCGTTTACGAAGAATTTACAGTAGCATGAATATAAACACACACGCAACAAGCCCATTATGAAAAACTTTTTCAACATTTCATTCACTTTTTCCCTTTTCAATTTTTTTGCATTTTTTTTTTGTTTCGGCTTTATTCTAAGAATTCCACAATTCTGCAAAATTTATTTTCATTCATACGACGAAATAGAGATGAAAAATACGATTACGTTAACAATGTTGATTGCTATGAACTAAAAATAATTTTTATTTATTTATTCGTTCATTATTATCGGATAGAATTTCAAACGGACATTAAAACATGTGTGCAATTGTAAAATGAAACGAATTTTTTTTTATCACTTCTTCATTTCATTCTTTTAACCAACTTAAAATTCATGCATTTGCAAAAAAAAAAAGTAAATTCGTATTATTCATTGGTAAACATACACACATGTACATTTGTGTGGTAATGCAATTAGAAGTTATTTATCTCTTGACACACTTATTTTCTCTTTGGAATGTAAATTAACCATATATACTTACACATACATACATATATTTATACAGAAATTGATACTGAAAAAATAAAAGAAGACAGAAAGATATAAATAAATATCTTGCCCCAAGGCGATTTAATCTGTCTGTCATAATTTATTAAACAGTCAGACACGCAAAACCAACAATTTATCTGTCACATAAGTCAAAGATTTAAGAATCCTATCGAAAAAAAAAAAAAAGAAAGAAATAAACAAACAAAAAATTTATTTCCCATTATTGCACATTATTAATTCTGTTATTATCCTTATTATCACTGCTACGCATTTATTCACATTTCTCGTAGTTGTAAATATTTAATTATGATAATACTCTGATCTGCTACAGAGCTCTAATAAATAATTACTCGTTATTTATACAATTTCATAAATTTAATTGTAACAATGAGAAGCAATTGAAGTTAATATGTATAAACATGTGTTGCATTTATATATTTGTGTGTCACGAAATGACGTTGTGGTGCAGATTGAGCAATAGAACACGCGTGATACTAATAAACGACGAGGAGAGCAATGTAATCCGATCCAGATAACGTCGTGAACAAAATGGTGAATTGGACCTTTTCATTTCCCTTATGTACACACACGTTACCAATACATTTATATTTACGTGTTCATACATGTATCCATTTAACCGAATATATTTATGTGGATGTGTTAGTGTTTATGTTTATTACACAAAAGAAAATGTTGCAAGAAACATTGGATGAACTTTCAGTTAAATGTCGTACAAATATAAAGGTCAGAGCTCTAACTAATAATATTGATATGGAAAATATTTCTCTCTATATTTTAATCTTAATTATATATCATATTTATTGTTAACTTCTCTTGACGTCTGTTAGCACCTTAATTTATATTATTTTACTGTGAGAGAGAATTATGAATTGTTTTTCTTTTTTTCTTGTTTCCTGTTTGACTGTTATGTATTTATGTTCATTAATGGATATTATATTCAATTTTATTCGGTTTCATTTATTTATGTATTCATTCATTATTTGTGTTATTTATGAATGAGAAGGAATTTTAATTTGATCGAGATTGGAAATTGTGAGATGTGATTGGTCTATGAAATTGTATTTGCATTGATCTTGTATGTTCGTTTATGTTTATTTTGTATTAATACATGAATTTCTTGTATGAGTGGTGTGACATCTCAACCCTCGCCATACGTTCATATTGTGAATATAACGGGTGTTGATTTGCGAATTGTTTCATTTTTGAAATAATTTGTATTGACGAAATTTTTGTTGGTGATACTTTCAGAGTATGGAGGGAAATATTTTTTTTCTTGTGTATTTCTAGTATCACAGATAGAGAATAGGACAATTTTTTTTTGTTATCCTATTTTTTTTTTTTTTTTTTTTTTTTGAGCAGACGATATCGGATTGACGCAATAGATTGTGGATGTCGAAGTATATTTAGACATGTTTGATAACGATTATTGCTTGGAGATATTGTGGAAGAGTAAATGGGATATTACGACACGATTGTTTTTATAGAGATGGGGGAAAAAAAAAATTGTTAATACCGTTGTCATGATAATGACAGGGAAATCGTGTGATAAAGACGATAAATTTTCTTGTTAACTTTTTTTTTTATCAGGACTTGGTGTGATTGTGGATGTTACTGCGTGAAATAATTGATAATGAATGGCGAGTTGAACACGATGACGTTTTTGTGAAAATAATAGGAATTTTTGTTTGGAAATTTTATTTTGAAAAATGGTCAGTGATAAAATTGTGATTGTAGTTACTGCTATAGTGGAATATGAGAGGAATATATGGGACAAATTCCAAGTGAATTTGTTCACGACTTTCAGAAATATCGTGCACACCGACTTGAAAAATTTCGTTTTCGGGATATACAACTGCGAAGTTTTATGTCCCGTTTTATCCTGTGTAACAATAGATTTATGCTGCATTAAATCTTCTTGAATTTTAAAAACATAAACGCAAGATGGCATGTTTTGCAATTGGGAAGCCTTGAAAATAGTGAAACAGCTGATAAAGTATGAGTGAAACATTTTATATTTATAACTACTGATTTTTTAGACATAAAAAAAATTTTATCAACAGTGAATAAGAGAAAATTATATTCCTCAAATCTCCGAATATCCAACCGATCGTTCGTTATTCAAATACTCTAGATTATAATCAATTAAAATATACGAAGATAATAAATTCCGATAGATAACGTAAACAAAATTTTGATATATTTAAACGAAGACTTCACCAAGGAGAAAAATGTTGTCTCTGTAAAATCAAATTTTTATCGCCAAAATTTATGTACACATTTTTTATTAATGCACCACCCTGTATATTACTCAACTTTCACACTTATCTCCAGTCCATATACGTGTGATTCCACATCGTGTAAATTCGATTTAGAGTGTCGCATAAATTTCACATGAATATTATTTACGATTGTCTTTCAGTGCAAATATTACTGCACTTTAGAGAAGAGGAATTGTAAATACTCCATATGTATACATATCTGCGTGAGAACATTTGACATTTAATTTTCTCTAAAGTATGTATAACTACTAAATTCGATGTATTATCAGTGATATATATATATGTATTTACACTATAAAAGAGGTTTGCATGAGAATAATATAAGTCAAATGGAATTTAATTAAATTCAATATGAGAATTTATATTAATATGACATCTATTGTTATTACCAACATGAAGTTTCACATAAAAGACCAGAGTTTTAGTGACATTTAATTTAGGTTAATGCTTTCAATATTAGATACTTAAATCACATGTTCAAATATCACATCATTTATTTTTGTATACAATCAACGTCATCATTGTATGTTTGATTGATTGCTTCATATTCTTTTTTTCTCACTCTCATTTATTTAATATTCTTGTTATTATTATTATTCTTTTTTTTGTGTTCATTATCATTGGTGGAACAGCATTACAAATGCCACCAGTCAATTTTCAATGAGCTCTCTCTACTCGCGATAAGATTTTAATCTGCTTGACGAATGATTTGACGAAATCACAAATGGAGCAAAAAATATATTAGTCATGTCACGTTAAATATTACATACACACGTGTATTGGTGTGTTCGTATATATATTTTTTTTCGTTATCTCATGTTTCGCCTGTCTGTGTGTGAGTAATGATATTGGAATACAGTCGATCGTTTCATTGAAGGGGAGAAGAAAAAATTTAATAAATTAATGCATTCATTGGATGAAAAAATTTACGATCAAATTAAATATGACATTATTTTTAATGATATAAAAACATATATAATTATTATTTGTATTGCGTTTCACTTTGGAATTCTTTACGCAATTTGCAGTTAATAAGGAAATAATTGAATTTTAGGGTAGATATTTTTTGAGAATGAAATGAAAAGTTTAGTCATTTCATTTTATTGGTGAAATGTGAATGCGTCGGTTAATTGAAATTTGTTAAAGGAGAAATTACATCGATTGCGCTATTCAATTTGATCAATTAGTCGAACAATTAATTATAAATGATGAAAAATGATCAAGTGGTGTTGAAAAATAACTCTGGAATAAAAGTTTATTAGTGGAAATTCACGTTGGACAATCGAACGAGTTATACCCTCGGAATCATTTCCAGATCATTTTGTGTCTACATTGTGATGATTTTTAGACGGTTTTATTACTTATTCACTCACATTTGAGTCTATAGACTATCTGGATGTGCATCAGAACGTAATACACGCACACACGTCAAATATCTACCAACTTTTTTTTGTTCTTTTTTTTTACGACGAGGACTCGGTATATCTCGCTAGTTCAATCGATCTCTCAAAACTTTGTTACGATACGATGAGTCAGTGGGCATTGTCAGTTATGTACATTTCAAAACATGCTAATAATAGGGATAAAAATAAAGAAAGCGTGGATTATGTAGCATTGAATATATAAATGTTATAAAATTCCTACAACAAAATGTTCTTTATTGTTAAACAATTGATTATAAAATTCCATGCTGATATTTTTTTCCAACTTTTCTTCTGTTCTTTTTTCTCATTTATTATATTTTCTTCCATTTTTTTCATTCTTCATTGAATGTTTGCATAGCGTGCGTCCCGTAGTTCCATGTCTCAGGAGCTACACTGACGTAATCGGATCATTTTACCATTTACGTTTATGATTAACTTTGATTCCAATGTGTTGACATTTCTCTCTGTAATCGCATGTCTTTATTTGTTTTAATCATTTCTGTGGTTGATTGAGTATTGATTTGATTGAAAATGCTGCAGCCTTTTACTGAAATAACTTTTTATTTGGTTTCGTGATGTTACACAATGAACTAAAATAACAGAAATTGATTGGGTTTATTTTTAATAATTGGATTGAATGTTTCATGAAGAGCCGCTGTTACTTTTGGTATTTGACTGAGCGTATGGGGCAATTTATTCAAACGTTTTATTATGTCAATGTTTTTCTATTCTTTTATTTGTTTGGGTGAGTGAAAAACATTCCAATGGTGTACGACACGAATATGTGTGATGCACATGAACATGGCATGAATTATATCGTGGATCATTGGACAAAGCCAATATTTTGCAGGATATATTTTGAGGTGTCAGTGTACATCGCAATGTCAATTTGATAATGTCAGGAATTTCATTTTCATCATTGGTATTTGAGAGTGCGGTGATGTGTGTGATTGTACGAATGAGTTTGTGTTCGTGTTTGAATAAAATAAAATCAATTGATTGAATGCAGGAGGAAATAACGAAGCATTCAAGGTGAATTATTTTTTTATTTATATTTTCGTGATTTCATGTGATTGTGAATATCAGTGATGATGTGAGAGCATAATTTGTTGAGTCCTCCATATTGATATAATTCTGGTGATGATTGTTTCATGTACAGAATTGTTTGGTCAATTTAATTTTGTTTATTGCCCGAAATTGATGAAATTATAATCGACGATTGTCAATTTGGAAGTAGTTAATTTATCCAAACGTATTTCGTATTAATCAAATAAACGGAATTTGACTGAGTGTTTGTACGAAATTGTATGTGTGAGTTGTATAATATATTTGTCATGCACATTCAGAGATAATCGATTGTCAATTGTCGTTTCATGAGACAAGTTAATAATATCATGCAATCACAGGTATAATTGCGATTGAAGTATTTTCTGTTCTGCGAATGTTATTTATTATGGAATTAATAATCGAAATTCGTGGAAGAAAAAAAAATTCAGTTTTATTGTTGTGAAATCTAATTATTTGTTGGAGTTATCTTATCTCATTTTCATGTATGAGATTTGAAAAAAAATATTCCTCTACTTCAGATATTTATTTTATTCGTATCGTCGTTCTCAGGTGAATCAAGTTTTCGATTGTGAATGAAATATCAAAATTTATCTATTATCCGAAAGTGTCAACAAGTTTTCATGCATTTCAATGTATTTCATCAAATTATTGACGATCATGAAAAATATTCAGTTTTCCAACATGGACTTTTTTTCAATCATATCGACATTGAACAAAATATTTTCGGTGGAATGTTCACGAACTATTCATGATTAAAAATAACCATAAAATATTTCCGTTCTTTGCTTCTGTTATTTACAATCTAAAATTTTTTTCCACTTTGACGCCTTTTTTTTTCCCGACAACATTTTGTGTTTTTATTCTCTCATAGTTTTTTTTTCTTTCTTATAGAAATTCCGTTAATAATATTTATGACCATTTTATTTCTTCCAAAGTATACATTAACTTCAACGGCAATTTATAGTTGTATATTCATTTATGGTTAAAGATCCTTTTTCGTGATATTTCTCACAACACTACGAGCACTCACCGTTTTTTTTTTCCTCCTTTTTTTACTCATGTTAGATGTGTTAATAATTGTAATTATACAACTTACATCAATGTGATGACTGTTATAATGTTAATAAAGAGATTTGTCCACCTGTGTCACACTTACACAATTGACGTCAGTAAATGTATAGACATAAATTTATATGCATTTGTGTATGTACATGAATACAAGTATTGTGTATGTTATTTTGCAATGTGCAATTGTTGGGATTTTAACTGTTTATGTATACATGACTACGAATTTATGTAAAGACATTGGTTTGCCATTTACTCATTATTATTTCATGTCTTTATTATCACTGTTGGCATGAATAATTTTACGTTACATATATTATTTCTATTGTAACAGTTGCACTAGTTCACATGATACGTAAATAATGTTTCCATTCAAATATTGAACTGACGAAAATGAGGAGAATAAATACATGATTGGGAATTAGTTGAAATAGTTATGAGCTGAGAAGTGAAGAACAATGAACTTGAATTGCGATCAATTTTAAATGATTCGTTGAATAACTTCGTTGAAATTCTCAATTTGATTCTTCTGAATTTTTCAAAGTTCATTTCTCGTTGTGGGAAAATTAATTTGATTGTACATTTTCAATGGTGAGGTTGACAGAATTTTTTCGGTGAAAAAGTTTTTTTTTTTTTTTCATGTAGAATTTTCTCGTGGGATGTTGTGAATTGGTTTGAGTTCTTGGGAGCAAATTAAATGTGGCGGTGACTTGCAATATTTTTCATCGTTGAAGTTATTTTTGATGGTAAAGCCATCGATGACAATCGAAAATTAAATTTGCTATTTTAGTGAAAAGATAAAATTGAAACTTGTAATGTTCATAAGTTTTGTGATGGAAAATTAATTCAACTCATTGTTCATAAAATTTCAATTGAAAGTGATGAATGAAGAAGGAGCGACAGGAAAGTAGGATGACTGTTCTAATTGGAAAACTCGTCGAATATGAAAAATTTGTCTCCCCTTTTTTTTTCTCCCTGCCACAATTCAATCTCGAGTCAATCAGTTGAAATATTATTACAGAATGCTGAATCATCATACGCCAGCAACATTTGAATATCCTGACATTTATTAAATCACTCGCTGCTACTTTTCTCCCTTCTAACTCACATATATTTTTACCTTCGTTTCAGACTCTGCCACTTTCACTATCTCTCTCTGTTTTTATCATCGATCGCATACATTCTCCATCTTTTCACCCCTCTCTCCCCTATTTTTATCCTTGTCCTTATCCTAATCAGTTTATCGTCGACACTCCAACAATGTTGAGTCATTGTATTCATCTTATCATTGTCAGATACGCTATCACCTTGTATTGAGTTTAATTTAATTTTTTTCTCTCTCTTAATCGAATGAAGTAAATGAAATAATGTTTCTCATTTTTATTCTGTGAGTACTGCGTAGTTGATCATTCCAATATTTATTATATTTGTTCATCATTGTTTATTGTTATATTCATATTTGTTTATGAGTTAATGATAATTTATTTGTTTGTTTACTTCACACAATGACACGTTTTGAAAGTATGAATAGCACAATGAATAAAATTCATTAATCATTTGTGTTTCAATCGTAAGATAAATAGCCTGACAGAAAATTTCTGTTTATCGATTTTCACAATTTTTATTTTTTTCTTTCTTATCGTTTTGTTTATTGAGTTGACATTCTCATTGATGTTTTGTAATAATTTATTTATTCACATGTTATTCAGTGCAGTTACATGCTGTTACGGGTTATGGTCAATGAATTGATAATTCAAGATCGTAGTGTGGTATGTCGACAAAATTCCATAAATTATTGCGCAATAAATTGCATCCGTTGCCAATCCCTCAGTATTTCTTTTACCTCTTTTCCCTTTCTTATCCATTCATTCTTCAAATTTTTTTTTCCCCTTTTTCTCATTTCCTTGGTTTTATTCACGAGCAATATTTTTCTCACGCAAAATGAAATCTAAAATTGTTGCCGCGGGAGTTGAACTGCCGACAGTTACGCTTTCTACGTTTTAGATACTCTCACAGAAAAACACTTTACGATTTTTGATTGTTCAATTGTTTTGATAATTTTCTGACGGAGTTAATTTGTCACCTCATAATTTATTTTTTTCAAAAGGAATATTTGTGTATGATGTCATGTTGATTCGTATCGTAATCTTAGTCATGGAATGAATCATTTCGTTATTTATTTTTTTGATGAGTTTGATAATTGTGATGTTGAGAAATAAATTGAAAATTATGATCAAAATAACATCTGTATAATTTCAAGAGTTTGGTTCTGACTTTTCATGTAATTTTTTTCCACATCAATTTTGCTCTGCTTTTTTTAACTGCTCGTGCGTTGTAGATCAGCGCTTGAATTTATGTGAATACCTGAAAATTTTTTTTTTCCATTTCTACATAAAACTGTTGTGATAACTGAGTGAAAAGTATGAAATAAATTAAAACATGAATTATGCCAATCACAGTTTATCTGATTTTTACCTCTGATTCGTTCGTATTTTGTATTTCTTCTTCCTCTTTTTTATCCAACGTCCGAATTATTTATCAGACGTATTTTTGCATTTTTAGCATTCACATTCAGACCGCTTCAGGATATTCAAATGCGTGTCTATTCGAATGAGTAGAAAAGGAGCAGACGAGAATGGAAAAAAAAAAATTCAAATGGGCAATATGTGAAATGGTAGAAAAAAAAGAGGCTGGTGGTTGAAAATCTGGAAAAAGTGCCTGCATGCAACATGATAAGAGAAAAAGTATTTGATCAAACATTCGAGGGTAGACAGCAATAAAAAAAAGTAAAGGTGAAAGAAATAGGAACATTGAAAAGAGAGAGAGAGAGAGAGAGAGAGAGAGAGAGAGAAATTAAATGAAGCGCGTCATCAGCAATTTTTTTTTTCGTAGCCTTTTCGCTTTCTCCGCTTCATTTTTCTCTCTTCCTTCTTTTATTTTTCCTTCCAGTCTTTCTTGTTTCGTTTGAAAAATGAAATTGTCTCATCCTGCCCCTTTTCTCTTCCGCTTCCTCTATTCATTCTTCCTCACCGTCATACCTCCGCGCTGCATCGTCACTACCCCTTCGTTTCATCATCAATAGCGGTGAAACAAAGGAGAGAAAAAAAATGAATAATTTCAATTATGCACGATAAAAATTTCAGAAATGAAAAAAAAAGTTGGAAATAGCTTTTATTATTAGTTTGAGAAATTTTCAATTAATTCTCAGCACCGTCAGTTCAACCACACCCCTCTATATACATACACATATATATCCCAACGTCTTATATATATTCACAACCCATCTTAGTTGAATCTTCTCATTTTATAAATTTTTCACTGTGAGTAATGTGTCCATTCTCTTGGCAATGGCTACTTGATCTGTATTTCAACTATTTCAGAATGAAATATTCTTGATTTATTCTCTATTGTTCTCTGTCGATTATTTACGGATGAGTAATGAATATTTCAACTACGTGCAGAAATTAAATTGGATGTGAGAGGGAGAGGTGTGAAACACCCATTAATACATTCGACGTTTTATACATTACAGATTAATCATTTCTTGTCCGTTCTAAACGTTCAGATTGATTTGAATTCATTATTTTATGTACAACGCCGATATCAATTTATTCATGCTCAATCACTCATTTTCATTCATCTGTCTATTTATTATTCATCACGCGAATATTATTCTGTTTTTATTTCATACTTAAGTTTAATTTTTTTTCTTCTTGAAATACTTTTATTGATAACTTTATGGCACACGAATTTCAATAGTTTTGACGATTCATTTCTCACTCTCATTTGCAATGTAACGGTGTATTAACTTCAAGATAAACTGCGAAGGTGAACAAGATGGAAGACAACACGTCCTTTTTTGCCTCTATTACTGCCAAGTGTTTCATATGTGCGTGTGTGAGTTTATATTGCCGCAAGTGAGTTCAACATCTTCTGTCTGAAATTGTTTGTCGCTACCTCCGCCTCACACCAATCCCGGGTCTGTTCGCAAACGACGCAATCTCATGAATCATCACTGCGAATTTAGTATTAATGCTCTACATCGTCATATAAAAACAAATGTGAATGAAAAAAGTTGAATTGAGAAAGGAAAGAGAAATTAGATAACATTGGAATACCGAGCCATTAATTTCTATTTTTTTATTTGTGAACTTTTTCGTGTTTTGTTTCTTATTTTCATCATTTGCTAATTAGTTTTTGACAGATATAATTTGAGGAAAAGGAGGAGAGGAAGGATCCTTTTATCACCTCCCCGCTACTGTCATTAACAGGAGATAAAAAAAATTTATTTTCACATTTTTTTTCTTTCATTTTTATTTTCGTCTATAGAATCTGTAAAGAAAAGAATTCACGTTCGTCCTCCTTCACGTTTCCCTTTATTTATTTTATCATTATTATTTTAAAGCCGTGTGTGTTTAAGTGTGTGTATTTTTTTTTGTGTACTGACAATACATTGACCTGAAAAAAGGTCCTACCAATGAATTTCATATCTCGCCGCTCATAGGAATTCTTGTATTTGTCTCTTTTGAAATTTGACACCACCACCCCTGAGGGTCAACGTTTATTTTCCTCTCACTGTCTCCCTGTCTCTTCCAGATCCGTTGGTGTCTGTATTTGTTTATTTATTGCATGTTCCATTATATATATATTTTTTTTATCATCATGACAAGATATTGTGGTTTTATGAAGTTATTTCTCGTAGGAAATTTTTAATGTTGTTAAAATTATAAAGTGCAAGTTAATGGTTTGTCAGCAAATTTTATGAATTACTGTTGATAAACTTTTTATAAAAATTAAATCAAAATTGCTCGTTAATGCGAAGCTTTTTTCATCAGTAGCAAGAATTACTTTTTGTTATATTGAACAAAAAAATTTTAATGAAATTTTAAAGCTCTGGGATTTGCATTTTTTTTTTTTTTTTTTGATAAAATGAACATTCATTGTCATTTGGTTATGAAATTTTTCAGAATGATGGGAAATTATTGCAGAGAGATAATTTTATCTACGTGTGTGAAGAGTGAATGTAAAATACGGAATCAAAAGTGATACGAACGTCCGTTCGTTTATGAAGCAAAAAAAAAAGAAGTAAATTCAAGTATTTATTTTTATGGCATAACAATTTTTCATTCTGTTGAAATGTAATCATGGGAAAGCTTAAAATTCCTCTCACATTTTCCCAGTAACTGTGTATGTATATGTATACATATCTCCCATCATTATTATAACAGTTGTAGCATTATCGTCCATTTATTCTTCTTCGTAACTTTTTTATTCGAATATAGGATTGTTTGGTGAAAACGATTTTAAATCTCACACGATTTTCATTCCTCTTCCATGTTATTTATTTATGCTCTTTCTTCTCACTTTTCATGTTTTGTGTTTTTTTTTCTTTTAGTATACTCACATCGTCTAGATGATCTCAATTGCCATAACCACAAAATAGTTTGGATATCTATTCAGAATATATATCCATGTGGGATGGAAGAGTTATGTGACTTGTATAGAAATCCCAGAGATGGTAGGAACGTCGTTTACACTCGAGCATTGTTCTCATTCCGGTTCTTCTCTTTCTGAATATTGTTATATGTCTGTAATGTGAATATGTATACATATATATACGTATTTATTTATATTTATATATGTGCATTTCACACCAGGATGTTGCAGTCACATTGTATAAAGTATTCAATTCAACATTTCAAATGTATAAAATTTGAAAACAAAAGTTATAATATTTATTTGTTGAGGTGTGAATAAATTGATTTTTATTTTTTCTCTTTCTTTTCCATTCAATGTTTGATAATGTATAAAAAAAAACAAAGAACGACAATAAACACAGACATTCATGGAAAAATTCAACGAAATATTTCATACAAGAATTTTTTTTTTTATTCAGTTTCTGAATATTATAAAGTTGGGTACATTGAGTGGAAAATTTTATGAAAAAGTGTGCAATACATGACAAAATCGTAGGAAACAACGCAAATTAAAATGAAATGATGTCAAAAAAAAAGCAGAGTAATATCGTGACAAAAAAATTATGATTCAACGTTCATTTTAATGGGAGAAAAACCGATGAATGTGTGTGGTATAACACAATCACAATAATAACACCATTCAACACACTGCCAACAATCAAGACCAATGAACAATACTGTGCAAGTGAAGAGAGTGCAAAAGAAGTGGAAAGAAAAGAAAAAATGGGAGAAAAAGAAGAGGATGAAAAATAAGAAAGAAACGAAAGTAATAGTCGTCCTCGGCCACCGCGCGGAACATAATAGAGATAGAGTCGGTAATTTGTGCGTAATTGCGGTAATTCATGTGGTTGGTATTCGCTCTGGAGTCCCACCGGGGACGACATGGAGAATTATGCGACTTGTTCGCATTTCCAGAAGAATATATATAGATATATATATATACGTTGCGATTGCTTCAGTCAACGTACGTTATTATTACTGGACACAAATGTTGTAAACCACATTGGTTAGCAGTAGAAATGGCATAAAAATACACACGACAGAAGTCCCCCTTTGTACTTGAACTCTCGGTCAAGATCCTTCACAGAATATTTCAATTAAATCATTAATCGGATATTATTTTCATTACATTTTGTGCTTCTTCATTTCCTTTTTCGTTATTTCATTATTTATTTACACGTCAATGTGTTTATATACATTTTACATTTCTTTTCTTGTTATTTTCATGATTTATTCTTTTTTTTTTATTTAATTGGACTGTTGCGTGTTAATGCAAGGTGGGTTATATGGTGCCTGCGTAGATGTAATTTATTGCATTTCCTCTTGGAGTTGAATTGTGAAATATTTTTTATCCTACTGTGGATATTTCAACGAGAGTGTTTTCGATTTTTTCTATTTGTTATTGGAGGAGTTGTTTCATTTTACGATGGTTACATATTGTGAGGTTGAAATTAGTTTTATGTGAGGTTTTCAATATTTCTCATTTGTGAAAATGAATTGAAACTTTCATGTGTGAAGGATTTGAATTGGGCAGATTATTCTGAGGAAGTAGAGAGAATTCCCAAATGAAGTTGTTATTCATCATTTCTATTCTGTGTAATTATTATATTTTCATTTGAATTAATGCATGAAATATTGAAATTTATTCGTCAATGACGAGGTCTGATGATTGAAGAAGAAAAAAAAAATAACTCGAATATTGATGACAATCGTGTAAGAATATTCTGTTTGATTTTTCTTCTATTGCTTCATATCAGTTTTCTCGACGTGACATTTATCAAAAAGAAAAAAAATGATAAAGTTAGTTAAATCATAAATAAAATCAGTCGAGCATGAATTGTAGTTTTGGAAATTATATCGCAATATAAATTCAAAACTGTCAAATTTATCTCTGTAATAATCTGTGAATTTAGAAATGAATATAACAGTGATATTGACGTATGGGCGAAAGAAAAAAAAATGATATAAATTCAATGAATATTGAATTAATAAATTTCAAATGTAATTTATTCTCAAACACTTATCAATATTCCTCTACTGACGGGCTTATAATGAAACCATTCGTTATTTTTGTGTTCATCCATTTATTATAAATCATGAACAATAGAATTATTATTATTCTTTATTTTTTATTCTTTATTTGAAACGCAGTCCAATCACAAGACTGCATGCACCCACGGAATTCTACGCAGCATAAAATCAGCTTGACAAAGGGAGAAAAAAAAAGTAATATTGATAGATCTTCGATGAATAATAACGATAGGATAATAATATCGTCGTTTAACCACGCCAATCACCATTAATTTTCTTTCAGTTACGTAACGTTTGAATACGTTCGTTGAAATGTCTGATTGGGAAATACAGTGACAGAGTTTCTTTACAGATACGTCAATGTATATAACGTATGTGTTTATTTTTGTGTGAATGTTCCAGCTGTTTATCCTGTATTTTTTCTTACACCAACGCAAAAGAAATAAATTCGATATAATCCGATGATTTACTTACAACTTCTTCAAGAGTTATAAGCATTTTTTTTTTCTCGACATTAATCAACTCAACAAAGACACATTCAACACATAACGCAAATATATATCAAACTATAAATTCGTTCTTCTTTTCATCTCGTGATATAACTCTGACTATTAATAAAAATGGTAATAATAAATAAAATTTCAATTATTTTTTTTTTCTATTTTCTTTGCAAACGTCTGTTCGTGATGGAATGAAAAACTTTCATCAAATAATTAACACGCAAACAACTTTGTAATTGGATTCATTAAGAATCATTACAAAGCGGAAATAACAATATGGGCGTACATGAATACAAAATAAAGATTGAAAGGATGAAACAAAGAATGGATGAAAAACAAAATAATGACAATGAAAAAAAAATTAATCATCATGAATAATTGATGTTGAAGACGAGAACAAAATTGCTCAATGTAAATTTTCATTATTATTAATTTTCCTTGGATTTTTTCATTTGTTATAGAGAAGCGACAATATCGATTTGTCACTGAACGTGCCACAGCATCATCAAACAGCGTATCATCATCATCACGACGGCGGTTACAACATGGCTGACCAAGTGAGTTGTATACAATTAATCTCTCTATAATCCACCTCATTATCTTCTGTACTTTTAATTTTCTTTTATTCTCATACCACATTCCATCCTTCCATCCTCCATTATCATTTTATTCACCTTGTTTTTTTTTTCTTTTCCCTCAACAAATTTCATTTATTTTCACTTTTTTTTGTGTCTCTGCTCATTTTTTTTATTCTTTTCTTCATATTTGTCATTTTTATTTTCTTTTTCTTCTCCTTCATTTTACGTGAAATTCACTGTCCAGCGACACTTGCACGTTGGTATTAAACGAGTGCACTTAAAATAAAACCGGTTCTCAACTGGTTGTCAACGTTTATATATCTATAGCTGGTGCGAAATTAGTGTCCGGCAAAACAGACTTAATGACGCTTCATGGGGAATTAACAGGGTTGCAATTAGTTCTGCCATTGCGATTTATTGTCGTATTTATCTTTTGTATTTATACATTGCATAATATTTTATTTCATTATTTTTATTCTTTTTCTTTGTTTCGATTTATTTTCTCTTTCTCACCTTATTTCTCTTTTTTTTTGTTTGATAATATTTTGAATTCTAATTGAATAACTGTAAGTGATAATATTTATTTATAACGATGATAATTGTGTAGAGGAAATGAGAGAAATTACTGCGAGAAATTGAATCGTTTGGAATGAGGAAAAAATAATATTTTCTGTAAATTTCCGAATAACAACTATAATAAAAATATGAAAAGGAAAATTAATATTTATATAAATGTAGATAGATAACCGCCAATTAAATTGAAATATTGCGAAAGCGAAAGGCCATAATTTTGTCGCTTTATTTTTCTTTCTTTCACTTATTCGCTTTTTCTTTATGTTACTCTTCTTTTTTTCTGCCGTTTGTTATGAGCATTTACGAAAAATATACAGCGCAAAAGGTTGCTATGGCATTTAGCGATACACGTCCCAACTTTCACTGCTTTCTCCATCTTCATTTATATAT
>JABMBR010005228.1:0-17183 GCA_018881525.1 Meteorus sp. PSUC_FEM 10030008
TATATATAGTTGAAGTCATATAAACTTGGACTTACTCGACTCACATATTTGTCAACATTACATTGTCAATGAAATTGCAACAGTCGTGGCACAGATATTGATTTAGTTCGAGCAAGTAAAATGTTCAACAATGAAAAAAGTGTTGTATGATGGGAAGAATACGATAAGTATCTGCGTCATTGTAAATTTTCGTCAAATGTAGAATGTAAACTCTGGTATAATCTACTTCATCATTGGTAATAAAGTCGCAACTGACAAGCTGTGACTTTTTGTTTTCACATATCACTGCTAGGCGTTGTGTACACATTTTATCAATTGGCGGTAACGAAAAAAAATAATAAATGTGCATGAGAGTAATAAAAGAAGAAACAAAGACAATGGAAGTGGGGTGCGCAAGGGAGAAACTAGAGAATTGATTGTACATATTGTGTATAATTGATATGCATCGCGATTAAACGCTCGAAGAGAAACAAGATTTTGTTGTGGTCTAGGCGTTGTCTTTGGACTCCCGGTGCTCACGCGCAACCCATGTCGACATAATTATGCCACCGGCCGTTAGGTAGATGGTGATGATATGGCGAGTGGTCATTTAAGCGCCTTCGAAAGTATAAATAATCCCATTAAACGTGTCACTGACTCAATCCGACAGGTAACAAGTCAGCTAGTTGGAAATAAAGTGCCGATACTGTACGTATATACTTGGAAGAATACGATACGTTTAAATCTATATGTACCAAGTAAAATGGGACAGTGAAAAATTAGCTAAATTCACGGCCAATATGAAAATGTAAGGAAGAAAAAAAAAACGAGTCAATTTACCACAAAATTCAGCTGAATTGGCCACATTTTTTTGGCTTAGTGACTCTGATAATTTATTTCATAACGTGCTACTACGAACGCGAAATGTTTGGCCAACATGCTGACATTCAAATGAGGATATTCTTGATCGTAGCACCATCGCAATCCTGAATAAATCTCATCTATAATTCAAATACAAATATTGCGATGTTGTTTGAGACAGAAATACCTCAATTTAAAACCATTTCGTCAAGATGATCAAGCAGCAAATAAAATACTGAATCAACTTTAACATCACAGATGATGGGCAGTTGAATCACAGTTGAATCAACAAGGAAATATAATGTATGAAGATGTCATTATTCTCAATTCAAAAATATTCTCGGATTTTAGTACAATCACAACTGTTGTTCATGTTTAGCAATCGTGTGATAATCATAGCAGAAAAAAAGGAATGAATAGTTATTATTATATACATGAATCATGAAAATAATTTTGACTTGAGAAGATGCGGTATCCGCCCAGGCTATTTAATCTCTCGCCACTCCATTGCTGCATATATGTATATTGTATATGAGATGAGAATCGTGTGTGATGTAAGAGTGATTTGTGACCGCAATCTTGCGCCCTACCCGTGTGGTATGGTGGGTACACCACGCGCATTCTTCACTTCCTGTCCTGCGTTTGAACTCAATGAACTACCACGAAATTATGATGGAGAGAGCATAATCGACCGGACGCATTAATTCTCAATAATTTTTGAATAATAACTAATAAGTGAAAATAATATATTGTAATTTATCAATAATTATTTTTTGAACAGCCATGAAAATGAGTGAGGATCGAGGAAAAAAAGTTTGCTGCTACAGTGCGTGTGAGAAAGTCAGACAGTAGCTCAATATTCACGAAAAAAAAAGAACTGACTAATTTAACTCCTCAAATGGGTACAACTGTGATGATGAGGATGCCTTGTCATTGACGAATGACGATACATTTGTCAATGGCTTTAAAGGTCACTAGAATTCAATTGATTTTCGAAAAATATAATACGCTAACACGTACATACAGTTTCTCATGCCATTGCTTCATCATCTAATGACAAAATGATTTTCACTGCCATATATAGTTGTATATTCATACAACGAAAATAAGTTCATGCCGCTGCTAGAATGAATACCTGACCATCAGTAACTATGAATGCAAATCTGATTAGACTAAAAAGTCAAACGTTGAGTTCATACATGTGAATTACATCAAAGGAAGAAGAGAAAAAAAAACAAAAGACCAGAGCGGAATATTATTTATAATGAGAATGATATTCTTGAATAAATGCGGCATGTTATTTCATACCTTGGAGGATTTATTCATCAGATATTCAATGGTCTGGATAATTTTATGATGACGTTACTGAAGTATGAAAAAAATTCGCCCGAACACGCCTTTATATTGAGCGAGGAAAAAAAAAACAATTTCATGAGACGCACACATGTGTAAAACGTGTTGGAATACACAGTGGAAAGGGAAAGAGACAACATGAATTCAACAGTGAGTTAAAGACATGAAATACAATGAAATGTACATGTGTAGAGTATAAACGTAACGAAGTTTTCATAATGCATGATTCTCTACAATTTATCGGTTAATGATATCGAGATAATGTGTTTGGAGATCGTTTTATTTATTATCGATTGCGGTTAGTGGCGCGCGACACTCGATACGTCAATACATAGAGCCTGCACGTGTTTTAATACACCACAGAAACTCAACACTCAAGTCACGATCATAAACCCACCACTATATATACACGCGTGGGTTTAATAAAAATGAATTCCGATTAATATATTCATAA
This sequence comes from Meteorus sp. PSUC_FEM 10030008, assembly GCA_018881525.1. Taxonomy (NCBI): domain Eukaryota; kingdom Metazoa; phylum Arthropoda; class Insecta; order Hymenoptera; family Braconidae; genus Meteorus; species Meteorus sp. PSUC_FEM 10030008. Next base: position 2,648 of record JABMBR010005228.1, read on the forward strand.
ATCCGTCCGTGAGTTGTTGCCGTTGGGAAAACAATCGCACTCTACTGTGAAGAACAGAGGAAAACAAGAAAACAAAACAAGTGAAATAAGAAAAGAATTTACATGGAGGATAAACTGTAAAAAATTTGGATAAGTGGCAGACTCGCCCTATGTTGCGAATAAATCCTATGGATTGTTCGAAGTAAGTAAATGTCCAATCCGAATAGAACTCGATTTTTTTTCGTCATCTGTACAATTTTTGATTGTCAACTGTTTCGCGACTTATCTATGAATTCGATTTTGTCATTTATGAAATTCCTACTTCGATATTATCACTATGAGAAAGGGGGTGAGAGGAATTGTCACTCACTTCGGATTGGTTATCTCTTGACAAATATGTTTGCGTCCACTGATGAAAATAATCCAAGCGACGGATAGCGGTTGACTATTCCTATCACAGTAAAATATGATTATGTAATAACTTCCTGTGAATGATTAATCTTCTGTTATCGCAAGGACGCAAGTAATTCTGAAAAGAACTGGCCACCGTATTGAACAAATATTTATCAAAATCACGATCACGTTCTTTTTTTATTCAAAGTCATGAAACTACACTTTTTGTATACATCACATGCGTATACAACCACGTCTATGTACTTGAACGTATCTCGAAGTTTCCCTACCCGTCGGAATCTATGATCAGTTCTACACGTGTACACAAATTGTTCGCAACATTTTCTGTTCCAAGTTTTTTCATATATCACAAAATTCACAATTCACACATAAAAATTTGACAAATATCTTCGCAGAACGAATTTTTTTTAGCCGTCTTCACCATTAGAACACATCAGATGCTTTGTTTTCTCTTTTCTACTCACAAGCTTATTTTATTTTCTAACTGTCTTGCGAAGAACCCTACGTTTCGTTGTAAACAATCACGAACACACCGATAAACATTGTGAATACAACCGAGCAACGAAAAAATAAACACGAGCGAATGATAATATCACGTTTTGTCACAGACTTATCTTCATTATTGTCCAAGTGTTTTTCATTGTATGTGAACATTCGTTCAATACTTCAATCGACATACAGAACATTTTGACACACATTAAAACACTCAATAAGAAGGTTTCAACAAATTTTCATATCAACATGGACATAAATTTTCAGAGACATGAGAAAATCTAACTTTGATGGTATCAGAGAAAAATGGAAGTGAACTGATGATAGGAAAAAAGAGGGAGTCGCAGGAAAAGAATGAAGCGCGATCGATGAACTCTGCGCTCTGTGATGAAATTCTCCACTTGATAAATTCAGAGGTCAATCACTCACGATCACGTGCACAGACAACACGAATTGATCACAAATTAATAGACAAACGTCGCGGCACGTCATTGATCATGTTTATTGTGTGTGAGAATAATGTTGTTGTAATTTGAAATATAACATTCCATTCATGGACAATGATAACAATACACCCGTGTTATATATTTGCAGACGTGAATAATCCACGTAATTGCAATACTGTTGATTCTTCATTTAATCTTATAAATAGACGCAATCAATACATCCAACGTGATAAACTCGGAGGCAACACTTACCAGTGTCAATATGTTACCGCATAGTCACCTTTTTGATACTTCAACTTATTAACTTTTATTAATTTTCAATTTCACTACTTTTGTCTCAAACACCAACAAATTATGAGGCCGACCCGCACATTGTGTGAAACGCGCGTGCGCAATAAACACTTGTCAATCGACAGTCGACTAGTCTTGGTCGAACTGGACCTGGATCAGCTGATCACCACGCGCTGCTATGGCAACCATTCGACCACTCGCGCTGCACGAAAGCGCATCGAGAAATGCAAACACACACAAAAAAAAATACGAAGGAAGAAAATAATAAACAGTGACAAAAAAAGACCGAATGTCGAATGGCAGCAGTGATGTACCGCCAGCCAAAACGAAAGTCTCAACAGTTTTCGCGGAACAGTTTATTTCCTTTATTTATTCACTTTTCTACTTAATTTCACCTCTGTTAGGCCCGATGTCATTCTCGCTCTTATTCTCTCTTATTCGCTCTGATATCACAAGTTCATAATTTCTGTGCGAGTAAGCTCATTTCACTTTTGTTTCTTATTTTATCTTTTTCTTCCTCTGCTTCGATAAAACGTGATGAACATCACAAAGTTTCACGAACCGATTTATTATTTACATCGAAATGTTTTATAATGAACGAACGATGTTTATTTGATTTTGCTTTTATATGCTGATGGATTTATTTCTTGAATGAATTTGAACACAGCGGTAATCGCGACGTATTGTGTGAATTGTTTGTAGATTATTGAAGAAGTTTTTTTGAATTCATGGAGAATGAATATAAGAACGACGTGAGCACCATCCGCTCATGTCGGCAGCCGGGCGTGCACTGGCTCTCCAACTGAACTGTATACCAGACTCACTCGACGTCAATCCACCACTCGCTTGTGGCTGGCGATACGCGCGCAACCCACACGACCGCGCTTATCCGCCTCTCCCGGTGACTTTACTATCGCGCGTTCATTTCGCGTTTCTAGTGCTATGCGTTTTTCTATATTAATCATTCCTTCAATCACTTTACATTGTGTATGTTAGTTATCAACTGTTCCGCAAGAATCAATTCTATCAATTTGCTTCGTATCCATTTGCAGATTCTCCTTTTTTCCAATTAACTATTCTTAAACTGTTACTGAATTTCGGACACAGTGTGCTAACTTTCTGTGTTTCTGTTTCAAGGAGAATAATCACCCTCGTTTGCATTTTCAGACGCTCAAATCCAGTTTTGTGTAATCACCTAACAGTATGGACCGGTTGTTCTTCTAGAGAGATTATTCTTCGCTGATAAAGGAACAGTCTAGTGCGAATAATTTTTGACATGACATGTTTTTTATAAGACAATCTTTTGTGCATAACAAATGATTTTATCTTCACCATACTATGGAAACGTATAAGAAGGAAGAAATCATTTTCATTTGAGACAAGTGACATCATGTCATTATCACTATTACTGTAAATATCATGTGTTATTAATGATTTTATTGACACGAATAACAATTAAGATAATGGATTTTGTCCTCCTGATGACACGTGACTAATAATCGTCTGTGAAAATGTTGGTGACAGAAGTAAATAACAACGTCTGTTTCCATGAGAAAAAAAATGAAAGCGTCATTTCAATCCTGAACATTATAGTGTAGTTATAAAACAATTCGGTATGAGAATTTAGAACACTTGGTCCGGTTTTCCATTTCGCTTGGTGTACTTCAAACAATGAACATAGTTTTATATACTCGTTACAGTCATCACTGATTCACAAATAATATTTTGGGAGGACATACTGGAACAAATAATTGAAATAGGAAACAAACATGAAGTTATCGGATAGTTTTTGATTCTTTTTTTTTTCGATTCAGTTGAAAATTGACAAAATTTATATCATTGCTCTAATGAAAATTTGTTACGTGATTAATAATTATGAAACCTCGGAATGTTCTTCTCAAAGTATGATCCAGGAACATAGCATTGACAGAAAGACATAAAAAACCCACAATAGAGGTATTGAAAGTACCGCCGTCAGTGTATAATGGAGAATTTTCAATCTGAAAATGAGTAAGTGATTAGAATTGATCACTCACGAAATAGATCAGTAAATATCATCAATTTATTCACTTGAAATATCTTTTCCTGCTTTGTTCGAGATTGTCTAATGGATCCTTAAGCAAAAATACTCGAATACCACGAAGATAGTAATAATAAAATTCAATCCATTCAAATCTACTGACATTGAAACAGAAAATTTGACGATCAATCGGTGACAATTTATCCCACAGTTTCAAAACATTGTCATTGCAGAATTCCCATTGACGATCTTTGAAATATGATATAACACCGAGAAATTTGTGAATTTTCCTGTAAGCCTTCAATAACCTGGAAATTAAATTATGCATGAATCATTGTGCATTGGTGTCCACAAATGATTTCATTAATTCTCCGGAAGGAATCATCGAAATGATTCTTACTTTGGTTCATGTCCTGTGAGCAATGCGCATATATCAATAATCGCAGCAGGTACAATGTGGAAAGCAAATTCTGCAATTTTGATGAGCCAATAATTGTTACTGCAGATGCAGAAGTAATACCAGAGACATAGCGAACTCGGTACATCTTTGCCGAACAATCTCACATATTTCTCCACATCACTCCAAGTCATTGGATTCTGAACAGATGTCACACTATTATAAATTGGTGGCTCTTTCTGTACAACATCTTTTCTGTCGTGTTGAGGTGTCAATGGTGATTCCGTTGATCTGCTGTGCCTACGAATGACAGCTCATAACAATGATGACACTCATGATTTGCACTGGATATTTCTAATATTCTCAATACTGTACCATGTTGTTCCTAGATCCCATGCTGAAGCAATTATATTATTAATGACATAGTCAGCCGGTATCATATCAGCCACACCAATTGGGTTTAGTTGAAGACAATGGATTAATCCAACCCCAAGACCAGCTATTGCCCCAGTAGGACCATAAATGTTATTAATCCAACCAGGTATTGGCTCTCTTTCAGTTGATATCATCATAGATGGACGCACAATACATACAGGTAATCCTTCACCATGTTTCAATACAACATGTTCAGCAGTTGCTTTTGAGAATGTGTATGTATTGGGATATTTCTCAATGAGTCTAGAAAATGGGCATCAGATTCGATGTCGCTTATCATTTGTTAAGGAAATGATTAATTTGTCTAATAGTTGTCATAATACTCACATGGGTGCGAAACTTTCCAATTGTTCGTCATTCAATACATCTAGTAATTCTAAAAGTTTATCAGAATCGATTGGTGGTTCGAAAAATACCTCGTCAATACATTCATTTACACAATGAGAGAATGCTGTACCAATGTAAACAATTGCCTGAATAATATAAATATTGGAATAATATTACGAAACTTCTTGCGCAATGGGAAAGAAAAGTGGAGCAAAGATTACCTTGATATTTGGCATTTGCTTGCACAGCACGAGAAACTCCTTGGTGCCCCGAACATTTATATTGACCACGGACCGCAATGCATCGTCGAATCGTACCGATGCAGCACCGTGGAATACGATGTTTGAATCTTTTATTATTTCCCTATTTACGGATGATATGACTAAGCCACTTTGATTGAATTCACCTTCAATCATCACCACTTTGCTTGCAAAATGAGGTCGTTCTTGTTTCAGTCGATCAAACACCTGGAGATACAATCGGATTTTAAGAGAATGTAGGTAAATATTCTGAAATTCTATCAATATTTATCAATTATTAATCTCACCGAATCTGCAAAGAGGTCTTTGAAACGTTCTTCTGTCGTTTTTCCTTTTTTTGCCCGCAATAGGATGTAAAGTTTCTGGATATTGGGACATGATCTGCAAATATCAAAATATTATTTTGCGACACTGCAATAGAGTTCTTTTTATATTCAGATCATGTCGAAGAAAATGAATGTCATGCTGGCTCTTCGAGAATCGTTGAATGAATTCGATTAAATTGTGAATTGTCATATCAATATTGGGACATTCCCAATATTCTCATCCACATAAAATCACACATGAATCAATTTTCCTCGCGAATTTGCAAGCACTTCTTTTCCAACAATAAATTCGTCAATGGTTCCATCAATCGCATTCATGAATATCTCACTTATCAATCTTACCGCAATAATTTCTCGATCATAAGTTGCCCAACGAAACCAGTACCACCAGTTAAAAGTACGTTACATCCTGCATAAAATTCAGCAATTTCACTGATATTCTCGATGTTCGACTCAGCATCAGAATTTGATGATTGATATTCCATCGCCATGTGAACCTACTTGAAGACAACAGTTATTGGATGATACAAAAGGATAAGGATTCGATTTTTCCACAATTACTTCTAAGAAAGTTTCAGTTATTTTCGTATCCATCACGTGTCAATACTAACCAGAATGAGTGTTGGCGTTGATGAGTGACTGGAGACAACCCAAAAGCGAGTGCTGTGATATTGCACATAATGTCAATTGCATCGAAAAATGTCAGGTGCGTAACCGGATGTGTTTTCATGAGTAGACTAAAATTTGAATAGTGCATACATTTTCTGTCACCAAGCGTCCACTTTTCAATAGTTGCATATTGATATAGGAATGCATAACGAAACTTATAATGAAGGGTAATATGCGCTGAAATATTGACCTTCTTTGATACCGAAATAATAAAGAGCAAGCAGGTATATGTTATTATGCTGCTTGAACATAGGTTTCCGTTGAATTCTGCTGAATAAGGCTGATTTATTTCCATTTGAATCTCATGTTGACCGCATCAGATAAAAATAATCAATTCACTTGATGTCTTTCGAGAGAAATGTTTGTATTTATGCGAAATACTGAACGGAAATAGAATCTCATTTCGCTTCACATGAATTAATCTCTATTAGTGGTAATATAGTTTCCAGTTATTGATACTTACGCTCATTTGTCATTCAAACGTAATACATTGACCACTTCTTTCACCCCACACGATTATCACCTTGACTAATTTTCTCGGTATTTCCATTTTCGTAAGTGACAATCTTGATCTTGATTCAAACATGATTTTATAACGAGTCAGATGAGGGTGACCTACATAGAAGTCATTGATTGCAATTACTATGGAAATGCCACATTGAAGATAACAAGTATTATCATGGTAGGAAACAAGAGTGGGCAAATTGTTGTTCTTTTATCCACTCAACCAATGTGCAATTCAACATGAAGATGTGCTCAACTTAATTGAAAGTGGACCTGGTGAGTTTTTCCTTACTTGAAGCAAAAAACGCCATGAGATACTGATCATTTCATTTTTCTTGTACGATGAGGTGGGAGGGAATTTTGTTTTGGAGGATGAATTTGACGTTACGACTTGAAGAAATTCTCTAGGTAAGATTAGAGCAATTTAACTCGATATGGTTCATGCTGGAGATAAAAATAACGATCGCATTAAATTCTATGATTTATTTGACTCACGTGAATAACAAAAATTAAAAATATAAAGATTATCATATAATGAGGTAATGTGTGAAGAGTCCACCACATTTTCTCCTATCTTCATAGTACGAAAGAATAGAGTGTTGATGTTAAAGTATAAACCAGCCACAGCATCAATAATGACAGGACTGTCACAGCCATAACATGAAGGATTACCAATCTAAAAAAATGGGTAGAAAATGAAGACATGTGAGATGGAGAAAGATTTTTTGCTTTCTATTCAACTCACTTCATGTATCTTCTCTTAGCTGCATCAAGAGTACTCAATGGATCCTTCACGATGTAAAGTCGAAGACCACGCATGTGATAATAATAATAGTCATCCCAACTTAATTCACCAACATGGAAGTAGAACTTCTTTCGATCTATCGACGACATTTTATCCCATAGTCTGAGGACATTATCATTCCGGAATTTCCATTGTTGTGTACAGAAATAAGATATAACGCCAGTAAACTTATGAATTTTCTTGTAGGTCTTCATAAGTCTGAAATTATATAAAAATATTGATTTATCAGTCTTCCTATTTGCTTCAATTGATGAATCACGTTTTTTACTGATTATACAATCCTCACATTGGTTTTCGTCCAATGATTCGTGCAAGCGTATCAAGAATCATTGCAGGTATAAGATGAAATGCAAATACATGAACGTTATGGAGCCAGAGATGCTTGTTGAGAGAGAAGAAGTAACACCACACTGCAGACATGGTTACTACTTCTAACCCAGATTTTTCATTATAGTCCATATATTTTCCCCAGGTAATTGGATTTTGAATGGATGTTACACAGTTGTAAATTGGTATACTATCCGCTTTTTTTTCTTCCGTGACATCCGGGAGTGGTGTCAAAGCTTTTTGGATTAGCCTCGCTTTCCTACGAATGTCCATAAGAAATATTATATACAGTTCATTTTGATTTTGTACTAAATTTTTACCATAAAGTTCCGACATCCCATGCAGATGCAACTATATTGTTGATAACAAAATCAGCTGGGATTATATCAGCAACATAATTTGGATTTGCGTGGAGACTGTGGAGGAATCCAACTCCAGCACCTACGGTAACACCCGTGGGACCATAAATATTATTGATCCAAGCTCTCACTGGCTCTTTTGCTGTTGGAATCATTATGGATGGACGCACAATGCAAATAGGTAATTCTTCAGCGTACTTTGATACGACATTCTCAGCTGTTGCTTTCGTGAATGCATATGTATTGGGAAATTTTCCTACAAGTCTGAGGGAATAGAGGACGATCATCTTGTAGAAATTATTTGTGAGGGAGGAAACTGATTATCTCATGATTTTCATTTTACTTACATTGGCGTCAAACCCTCCAATTGTTCATCGTTCAATAGATCGATCAATGTCAGGATTTTATCAGAATCTACTGGTGGTTCATAGAATACCTCATCAATGAATTTATGAACACAATGAGAGAAGGCTGTTCCAATATATACAGTAGCCTATACTTATCCATAGTAAACAATTTATAACAGTTAGAATCAGTTCGATATGACAAATCGATAAAAATTCACCTTCAAATTTGGCATTTGTTTGCACAACAGAAGAATCTCTTTCGTTCCTCGAACGTTGATGTTCACAGCAAATCGCAACTTATCATCGAATCGTACTGTGGCTGCACCGTGGAATACGATATGTGAATCTTTGATCAACTCTCGATCTTCCGGTGATATTACAAAACCATCCTGATTGAACTCCCCATCGATCATTACAATTTTATTCACAAAATCAGGCTGTTCAACTTTCAGTCTATCATAAATCTGTAGAAAGATATTCAATAATTAAGTTGAAGTATCGAGTTTCCTTCAACTTGTACCTCTTTTCCCAAACCGGAATACTCACACATTCTTGGAAAAGTTCTTTGAAACGTTGTTCCGATGATTTTCCTTTCTTGGCACGCAATATGATATAAAGTTTTCGGATGTTTGGGCAAGATCTGAAAAATTCAACATTCACGTTTGGTCATATACAATTCCAAAGCTGTTTGGAAAAATTCTTTCATCCACTCGTCATGACTTTAAGCATAATCATTATGCTTGATACTTTGACACGATTACAATGTAAATTCAGACGTATGCCTTTGTGTTAATGAATAGTAATTTCCAATCACGTCAGAGCGGTTTCAAACCATGAGTCCGACATTGAATAATACATCATTGATTATATTTTAATGTGAAGCAGTCAACCCGAAGAATCAAGATACATTTAATCAGGGTCGTATATGAACAGAACTTCTTCTTCCCATGATATCCTAACACAATTACGATTTCTTGAATTCTCTTCAATGTATTATGAGTGTTCCAGAGCTAATTTATACTTCCCTGATGTTTTAACCCACAATTCCCTATCTTCCAACAAATTCAAGTGCAGATGATACACAATAGTGCACAGAATTTCTTAAAATGATAAATTTATTGGAAAATCTCACCGTAATAATTTCTCTATTAGAAGTTCTCCTACAAAACCAGTCCCACCTGTCAGTAAAACATTGCATCCTGAATAAAATTCAGTAATTTCACTGACTGTTTCAACATCCAATCCAGGGTTGGACATCAACGTTGGATTATTCGTTTCCATGATTCACGTTCTTCCTTTTGTATCAAAGAAATTTTCGTATAAATTTATACAATTACAAATCTATTTATTCAAAATATAGAATATCAACTCTCCTTATTTTTTTTTCCACACGTTGAACAGTGTTGTGAATCGATGTTAACAAAAATTTGATTGACAGTGAATGATCACCACTACACTTCAGTATCAGAAGTGATGTCCACGCAGAACGAACGAAGACTACATTTTATACACGGTCAGTGACGTGACACTGTTTTGGTGCTAGCCAGAAGTGAGTCAAGTTGACGATAGGGGAGAATTATTTGGTATAAATAGCCAGTACAAAACTGGAATTATTATTCTTTATTCTTCCTATAAGCGAAAAAACATACATAAGTCTACCGTGTTCTTTTCCTCTTGTTTACAAAAACATCCGTCATCTGGATTATTGTTCCTTGAAACTAGTTCGTTTTCATTTAATTAATATGCTTCAGCCGATTCCGCCCATGGTTGAAAAACCAACACAATTTTGATAAAGATGGCAGATGAAATCAATTTGTCTCATGAAATGATTATTTCTATGAAAATATCAAGAAGTATAGCTTCGAGAATATAACATAAACCAGCCACGCGAGCAGTGCAGTCATGATCCATTTCAGTGTGTAATGAAGAACTTTCAACCTGGAAAAATGTGGGTGTTAGAAAATCATCAGATATATACAGAACTCATATTGTCTATGTTACTCACTTGAAGTATCTCTTTTTGCCTCGTTCGACAGTCTCCATTGGATCTTTAAATAGAAAAACTCGTACACCCCGAACATAATAGAAAAAATATTCGAACCAGTCGTACTCGCCGACATTGAAATAAAAAATTTTTCTATCTACAGGTGACATTTTCTCCCACAATTCCAGAACATTATCGTTACAGAATGTCCATTGTTGCGTACAGAAGTAACTTATGACACCACTGAATTTGTGAATTTTCTTGTAGGCGTTTAGAAGCCTGAGGATAAAATCATTTCATATTATATATGGATATTGCACAAAAAATTGGAGATCTGGTTCGAACTATCACGTAGATATTATGCATTAGAATTTATGACAAATTGCTCTCACATTGGTTTTCGGCCAGTGAGCCAAGCTGCACTATCAACGATTACAGCAGGTATAATGTGGAAGGCGAATGTGTGGACGTTGTGAATCCAACGATATTTATTCAGTGTGAGAAAGAAATACCATACCACCAAAACACTCGGTATCTCAAGAGCATATAACTTACACCATTCCATGTAATTGTTCCACGTTAATGGATTTTGTGTTGATGTGACACTATTATAAATTGGTGGCTTCTTCGGAACATTTTCTTTCTCTGTGGCATGAGATGTTGATGACGCAGGAGTCCTACGGATAAAGATGATTACTGTGATGATTTTCACCATTTGAACGAACTATTTCCGCTTCCCTCGGCGTAGTTAGCATTATTTACCAGCACTTTCCAATATTCCATGCTGATGCAATTATATTATTGATCACATAATCGGCGGGGATGACATCAGCAATATTATCCGGATTAGCGTGCAGACTGTGGAGTAATCCAGCTGCACCGCCAACAGATACACCAGTAGCACCATAAATATTTTGAATCCAACCAGGAACGGGCTCCATTGCAGTTGCTATCATTATTGATGGACGCACGATACAGATAGGCAATTTTGCGCAATACTTTTTCACAATGTCTTCTGCTGTGCTTTTCGAAAAAGCGTACGTATTGGGATATTTTCCTATTAGACTGAAAGAAGTGAAGGAGTTTCATGAATGACTGTGGATATAAAAATGGGAATAGAATATCACATCTAGGAGATTCGTTATTTGTCCTCACATGGGGGTGAAACTTTCTAGTTGTTCATCATTCAATATATCCAGTAATGCTAAAACTTTTTCGTAATCCAACGGTGGTTCATAAAACACCTCATCAATGAACTTATGTATACAATGAGAATATGCTGTCCCGACATAAACAACTGCCTGTAAATTTCACAATAAATTATATTTGTTGTACTTGTTATGTTTGCTTGTACTACAACAAAATTTTTCATGATACCTTGAGATTTGGCATTTGCGTGCAGAGCAGAACAATCTCTTTGGTCCCTCGTACATTAATGTTCACCGCGAAACGTAACTTATCGTCAAATCGTACAGTTGCAGCACCATGAAACACAACATGTGAACTTTTTAACAGCTCACGATTTTCCGATGATATGGTTAAGCCAGTTTCATTGAATTCTCCGTCAATCATCACAACTTTGCTACGAAATTCGGGATACTCTCTCTTCAATCGATCATATACCTAGAAAACAAAATGGATGTCGATAATTTCGATCGGTTATCCTGAGTCTTAGTGATTGCACTTTCTCTGATGTCTTGGTTACCCTTTCTTCGAACAGTTGTTCGAAACGTTCTTCTGTAGATTTCCCTTTTTTGGCACGTACGATTAGATAAAGTTTCTGTATATTGGAACATGACCTGGAAATATGAAATAATCATCAAATAGTATTCTATAAATCTCTATTACTCTGTGATGAACTTCAGTTATCGACAAAAATTTCCATCCAATTCAAACTGGAATTTATTTATCACTTCATTCCTAGGTCCATTTTAGAATCTTCCGTCGAATTTTTTTTCATATGTTGTTCTCAAGTTCCAGCCTCACCTCAATAATTTTTCCACAAGAAGTTGCCCAACAAAGCCGGTACACCCCGTCACAAGGACATTACATCCATTGAAGAACTCTGTGATTTCACTCATTTTCGTTCAATTTCCGCCCCGGTTCTCGACCAATGATGAATTCTTTACGTGTAAATTCTTTCCTTAATAGTATGCAATGATATTTTTATTTTATGACAACAAAAGTTAATCGAATTCGAAACCGAATTCTGTTCACTGTTAATTATTATCAAGTAGATTTAGTTGATGGAGCTGTGGGAACTCGAAGCGTATTTATACTAATGAAATGATACCCGTTCGACCTACAATTGCGCTCTTATTCAATGACAGAAAATAAAGTCGACTGGTTATTGAGAATGTATAATTAGATGATTTAGAAATAGAGGTATATGTAATTCCGGAATAACGAATACCGATGCGTCGTTGATAGAGAATTATCGTGAATATGCATCACGCCGAATATTATACATAGCAATTAAAGTGAGTGGGGAGAATACATCTCACATGGTTCAATTCACTGTATACCTGTGAAGAAATCAATCGTGAACATTTTAATATCGATTCCGTATGATTTTGTATTATATGATAAATTTTCTAACTCACCATCATCCTGGATGAGTACCGATCTTCATGATAATCCAATGACAGTTCACCTTTCGTTAATGCAATCTCGAATATAATTTCCTTATATACGAGAATTATATTGAAAAAGTATAAAATCATCAACAAACGGTACATTCTAGAATTTTATGTTTGTGTAGGTTGATTTCATTAGATTGTTTTCACATCTATTCGACTGATGTGGAATATTCACTCAACATTAGGACATTTGTGATGGAATAATTCATAAAAATATCTTCAGAAAAAGTAGGTTTGGCGATCCCACTTGCAATTCCATTATGAGATTAATATTCCTTTTATTTTTAATTGTTACTCAATATATCTCATATTTGCATAATAAAACGTTGTATCACTTCTATTTAGTCTCTACTCATATGAACCCGTTTCGTGCAAGCATTGTGAAGTCATAAACGGTTATTATGATATTAATTCATTTTCTTTTGCTGAGTGATTACGAAATAAATCATCAATATGCATCAGTTGTATACGAATGTTTGGATGAAGTATACAGTGCAATAATCGTGATAAGTGCACCGATAATACATTTGCATGTAATTCACCGCTGATCGGGTAAACTAGCCAAAAAAAAATCGATGATTTAATTGTCCCACACTTACGATGAGCAACTTTGTATCACAATTGAAAGAGTTACAGATCCACTGAGGTTTGTCAGAAAGTCAGCGATGAACATTTCGGTTGTAAATGGTTAAGCAAACGACATCGAAATATGTAATGAACAGATATTAATTTGAGAGTTCCCCACCTGTTGAAATCTGATGAGATAATTATTGGTTTTCATTGGTACAGATTCATGATCAAATCAAGACTCTGATACAACGCCGGAACAACTGGATTTTAATCATCATACAGTGATTTCCAATTTACTCGTATCTTCCCGACTAGCTTTTCACTTCAATGAAGAGAAATTTTCCATTATTTATAATTGTTATGATTGTTCTAATCATAAAGTATAATTGTAATTAGAAGCCTATTTTACATTTCAACAATATACGAATGGTAGTGATTTTCATGACGCATGTCATTTCATGACCCAGAGCTTCTTGTACCGTGCTTGAATATATTGGACTGTAGTGTGGCACTCAGAGGTCAATTCCGGTCTCACCCATCGATGACTGACTTGTTTGCATTTCTCATGATGATACAATTGACAAAATGTCTTTGTTCGCACGGAATCATGGCGTTGACCTAATCATTATCACACGAGATACGGAAATGACAACCCATAGTCGTGTCCGAATCGTAACCATGAGATGACGAGTGCAATGTCACATCCAAAATCATAAAATGAAATGTTGAGTATTATTGAAATTATTTTGGGTGAGCGAGTGAATAATTATTTCCTCAAACTTGGCTTATGTAAAAATATTGAACGACAACAATTGTGAATACTAGAATTTTATTATAACTGGAAAAGAAAATGATATTTACATGCGTCGTGGATTCGTGCGTATATGGCACATTTCCAATCGAGCGTGGAAAACACGAGACTGTCTTCAACTCATATATGAATAT